>JAIPRN010002546.1:0-29369 GCA_025469175.1 Geopemphigus sp. TES_GeoC_2020 | reverse complement strand
TATATATATATACACACACACACGGAATACACATAAATCATTTTTAACAGATTTTACATTCTCGACGACTATATATAGATATGTGTGGAATGGATGGTATAATCGTATTATAGTACTCGATTTTATTTCCATAGTTATTACTATACTTATAAAATGAGAAATATTATTACATTTTTAAACGATAAATTATTTCGTATTGACCTAAACCTTTATATATATATATATGTGTGTGTATGTATGTATTTGTGTACCTGTGTTATTTTCCTCTCTTCTGTTTTCAAAACAATGACAAATCTCTAAACTTTGGATTTGTTTACATACTTAATATATATATATATATATATAAATCTGTAATATAAAAACGATAAATTAATAAAACGGAATATCTTAAATATTATATTTCCTAATATTTCGCAAAATATTATAATAATAATTTACGCTCGTTGTACGAGTATTTTAGACGGGAATTATTGTTACGTAAGCCGAATATAGTTTGGCTATTTGAAGAAGAACAAAAAAGGCACAATAAAGTAGCAACAATGTGCCAAAAAATAAAATGCCACGTATGTTTACAAAATTAAAAATTTAAAAACCGCCTGTAAATTATGAACCGAATTTCGTGCACATTTATTTATGTACGGGAAAAAACCTATATATACGCGTATATGTATGCTATATACGAACAATATGGATGATTTATTTGGTAAACACGTAGGCAATGCCGAATTGTAGGTAGTACCCGATCGCTATCGTTAAATAAAAAGGTTCGTTAAGTTATTTGCAATAACGACGCGTACAATTTCGTGTCCACCTATTGGCGTTTAAATCGTTAGCCGATTGCAATTTTGCCGCATAAAATGACTCATGGAGCGTGTAAGATTCGAGGTCGATTAAACGAAACGAGAACGCGGAGTGTTTTGAAATTATTCAACCATGAACTATTGCCATTCGCCGGCCGACGGACGAGTCGCGACGGCGGTTCACATTTAAACAACGCCCGTTTGCACACGCGTGATTATTTACGTACGTTCGACGTCGTCGCGATACCGGCGACAGATTTATATTTCGGTCGCCGAGCACGAGTATTAGGACTACTTACTCGTAACGAGCGCCCTTCAACTCAACACGTACGCACAGTTTACGCGCGCGTCTCTATGAATGTCACGACGAGCCCGTACGTTTTAAACGAAAACAATTTTCGCCCGTAAAATACGCCTTCGTTCGCGTTCACAATGATTCACTGAAAACCGACGAAATCGATTGAAGATCGTCAACCATTTTGGGCAAACAAAAGCGGCTGCTCCGCGTAATTATGTAGCGTATCCATCCAATACGATTCGTACCGGAAACGAAAAATCGAATGTACGTGTATATATATATATATTGTAGACGAAGCGATTGTTGCGGGAAATATGAAAACGATTGGTCGCGAACGCCGTGGCGGTACAGTTAGGTGCGCAACGTACCGGATACCTTCCACCGACTAGGGTGTACGCGCGTGAATGGAATTTAGCGCGATGAACTCGTCAAAAACGGATTAAATGTGGTCCACGAAATCAGTGATCGTCGAACGACCCGTCGTTGGTCTTTTGCCGCGGCCGTACAACTGTTCGCGCGAAAGAGAACGGCGACCACGATGACGGCCGCAATTGGTTTAGAAATCCCGCGCGCGCTGCCGTCATTTATCAAAATACGTCCGCGGGAGTCTTCGTTTCATTATTTCGCCGAAAAAAAAACCGCTCGTATACGCTGCGCGCTCATACACACACACACTACGTAGACGAAATATATAACGACAATGCGATCGCGGAATGACGGCGGGAGAGGATAAAAGACGTAGGGGGGAAAAAACGTGAACTCGAAATAACGGTAAATCGCGAACAATATAACGACGACACCGCGAAAACGTTCTCCGAACGTACTGTACGCGCGCGTATATCTTGCGTTTAATATTTTTTCGGATTGGGTGTGCGACGGGACGGTCCTAATGGACGATAACCCTCTTCCGCGCCTCGAGTAGAAGTTATATTATAACGTACGAGCTCCCGACGGTCCGAGTACAAAGACGGCCGCCCGAAAAGTAAATCCGCGAACGCAATAAGTTTCGTTGTATCGTTACGGTTGCCGTCGAGTGAAAAATAATCGTGCGCGCGCCTTCTCCTCCTCCGACCATAATGGGGGTCGGCCATCCCCGTGAACGTCCCAAGCGGTACAACTATACGTGAGTATATTCATTTAGTATACTCGCCCGTTGTTTTCGCACCGGCCGTCCACCTCGTTCGTCGGCAGTCGCTTTTCATCACCACAGGCTAGGGATATTTTGAACCCGTTTTCGGAGTCGCGGATAAATTTATAAATATTTTCGTACGTATATTATATATTATAGAAAGTATCGTTATCCCGGTAGTGAATTAGTTCGTCTAAACCAAAATCTCTACAAATAGTGAGGCGGGAACGATTTTTTTTTTCAATTAAAAACGTTTTAAGTCGCGCGAACGAGTCGCTTTCGACGTATTTTTCGAACTTACCTACCAATCTAGACCGTTTAATTATTCCGGCGTTGTCGTTCGACATTCGCCGTCCAATATATACGACGCGGGTCTGACACTTTGTTCGCGTGCCGGTTGTATTGCCGCTGCTGAACGCCTTTTCCGTTGTTTTTTCCCTCCGGTCGCGACGAATATTCTCGAGTTAACGCGCGTTTTTACTTTTCATATAAACTTCCGACAGTGACTTTTCAACCGAACTCGGGCGCGCTACCCAAAACCCGTTTACGATTAATGAAATCGTTTTTTTCCCGTATTTTGGTTACATTGTTGGTAAGCAGTGACGTTCAATATCGCGTCTTACCGCAAAGGGAACAATTATGTAACCGTGTTCGAAAGAAATACCAACGTACGGACGAACTTTGAACGCAATTTGCGTGGTTAAAAGTCGACTTTCGAGTGGCCGAATTGGTCCGTGCGTCGATCGCGAGTAGCTGTAAGCATTTCGTTCGAAAACCTATAGTAACTATAAAAAAAGCGCTTGATTTCGGAGTGGCTCGAAGTACGAAATCGTAGTAAAAACTAATACGCGCGTTCGTTACCGAAAAATAATCGCGAACGAATGTTATTTCGTTTAATACGGACCGACATGTTGACTCGATCGATAGTTATTGGTCGTTAATACTAACGACGGCGGTAATTTGTAACCGTAAAATTACAACATTTACGAATCGCCCCAAGTCGTTCTGCATAGTCCGTCATAAATGTTACCCGAAAAACTCGTGGCTCAAACGTAAGTAACGTTTCAACCAAAATCTGATTTTAGATAACTAGTTACGTCGTAATGACGGACCAACTTTTAGCCGGTCGACAAACTGTTCTCGTTAAATTTGAATTGGACTTAAACGAATTCGCCGTTTTTACAACTAAACGAATTTTAATAAGAGGCGATATCTACCGCGTTTAAATATTTGAAGGGACTACCATCTTGTTGGCGCGTCTAGTTATAAACTAAAGACGTACACGTACGAATTTTTTTTACGAGAATTATTTAAAACCTTTTCAAGTTCTCGTAGAAGTCTACATTTTGTCGTGGATGAAACAAACGTTTTGACTACGTAAAAACGATTAATTATTTCTACGCTCATTATCTTGTGCAACGCGCTTCGTTCGATTTTTTTTCGTCTACATTAGCGTTCGTTACATAATTTCCTGGTTCAAAAGACTTCGTGTACAAGTGGGGCCACACATATGTGAATATACAAAAAAAAAGGAATTTGGTTTGAACTCGACATTAAAACTATTTACACAAACTACGCACGAACAGTTTAAACAATGAGTTTCGTGTTGCACCCAGCAAACCGACGGTGTTTTTAAAAATTCGTTTAAAACCTTCAATTAACCTACACTATTTCGGGGACGTTCGATATATTTTTTTGAGCAAGTATGTATAAAATACTTAAAACGAACGATACAGTGTTTAAAGCGTAAAATATTTAAAACTAAACGATCGCGAATGTGTATACTTTTTAATTAAGTTACATTTTTAACAATTTTACGCGCAACGGTATTTTCCGGCGGAAAATTTTGACGAATAAAATTACTCGAAATCATTATTAATTTGATTTGCTTTTAGGATTATCGTTAATAATGAGGCTTATTAGTCGTTCTAATTGTCGATTGTTTGTAAAACGGATAATTAAATCAATCGCGCGTGGTAAATATTTGACATTTGGATCGTTCATTTTATACACTTAATGTTGTTTTCGAATAAACTTGATTTAAATGTAGTGACAGTGGATTACAATTTGTATATAGTAGTGTCGTGGTATTTCATTTGAGTCATTCAACATAGTTTTTTATGTCCATTAGGGTTTGAATTAAATGTTAATGATATACAAAATTCAATAACAATTATAGTTTATAAATTATAAAAATAGTAACTATTTTTTTTTATTTGAAGTACGTATATAAATGTAATATTTACATATATATTATACTTATAATTCATAAAATAATATATACATATGTACACCAAAAACAAAATAACTCTATACACAATTAAATAAAAACATTTCTTTATAATAGACAAAGAGAGTGAATTCTTTAATTTGGTATGTATAGATCTGGGAAGTGACTTATTAGACACATAGATTCTCTGGGACAATCCAAAGTAAATTTCTTAACTTCGTCGTATAAATAATATTTCGACACTAAGCTAGAATTTTTATTCCTGATGGCTCTTAAAGTTAATATATATCTACATTTAATAGGATAAATGTCAATAAAATCAATATTGTTGTCTTTACATCGTGACCCAACACTATTTACAAAATGTGTCAAGAACTCCATAAATTTGTCCGTGAAATTTAATTTAATCAATAGTTCGTTAAATATGCTCGAGCAAGTTTGAAACACCAACGACGATTTGGAACATATTTCGATTAAGTCTTTGGTTTGCCACAACAATATTGCAGACAACACAGTTTTTTCAAATATCGCAGGATTAACTTCAATAACCTTTTCGTGAATGTCTATAGGTAATTTCAATACATTTGACCCTAATTGAGTCCAAGTTTCTATTAAAGTTGAATTCAAAGTCTTATCATTTTTATCTAGAATGGATTTGATGTATCGAGCATACACTCTACTATCTACTCCTTGATCAAGTATCGGTTTTAATTTGATCATATGTTCGGGTTCAACATCGTCGAAACAAATAGAATTCAAAATAGTCTGTACATTGGACTGTGCGCTGAGTGTAATGTTGTAGGTAAAGTCTGTAGATGTGTACAACAATGTTTTCAAAATTATCTAAAAATCGAAAAAATCAATTATCGAAACATTATAACAAATAGTATATCAAACAAACGTAATAATACATATTATTACGTTAATACATAATTATCTGGACTATCGTCGTTTTTAGTGTTTTTTTTTATTTTCGTTGATCATAAAAAAGTACAATGTGATTCCGTTTGATTCAAATTTTTAAACATGAAAAATTCTTTAACTATTAAGAGACGATACTAATTTTGTTTTTATAATTAGACGATGCAAAAAATAGCGGTCAACAATAGTCCAGAGAGTAAAGTAGACTTTCAACATTGGAAACAGGTAAGTAACGGACAATACATTATCTCCCAAACAAGCGGTTTTAGAAAACAAACTCTTAAACGAGCGAATAAAACTAATAGAAACCGAACGGAAAACTCACCACGCATTTTCGAGACATCTCGTCGGAATTTTTATTTTCTAAGTATTGCAAGAACGCGGTCAAATGCCGTTTGTCTACGCGTCTGACATTCGATGTATCCATTCCGTGGGAGGGCGCCCCGACGACGGGTGGTTTCACTTACATAGTTGTCGCGACGAAAATCGATAGGACGCAAACGAGAGACTAACAAAAACTTAAACCGTCGTCGACAAAAACTTTTAAATTATAAACCCACATAGGTGTGTTAATCAATGGACGACGTTTTTACCGGAAATTTTCTAATAAATTCGTTATCGTCGTTATACTTCCGCGCGATTGTTATTAAAGAATAACGAAGATAACGTTATCAATAGTTGTGCGGAAACTCGTAAATAAAATAACGGGACCGAAAATGACGACAGAATTGCAAATAGAATATCTGTGATCACGGATTTCCGTGCACCGTAGGCAAAAAACGCTTCGAACCGTTTTCGAATTTGCGTAATAATCGTCGCGTTCGTTTTTGTACCGTTGTAAATTTTTTGTGTGTACAGTGTACGCTTCGTTTGTCTAGTTAATTTCGAAAATGTCGTTCAGTGGCTTCATCGATTTCTTCCAGAAAGGAAACGTGAGTCCGTCAAAAACAATAAAAAAAAACCTATTACGAGACGTAACGCGTTAATTTGTAAAAAGCGACAAATCGGATTTTTTTTTCATTAGACTTTTAGGCCGAAGAAAAAATTCTCCCCAGGCACTCTGCGCTATTCGTTGTACAAACATGCACAAGCGTCGTTGAACTCCGGTATTAATTTGAGGAGTGCGGTGCAATTGCCAGCTGGTGAAGACCTCTATGATTGGATCGCTGTACATGGTAACTCAAACCACTGTTCACCAACAGTAAAACAAAATATATTGAAAACTCGTTGAAACAATAATCAATCCTTATTTCATATTGAATGGCCATTTACATTGTGTTTAACGCCTTACATGACATACTTAAGACAAAGTAGCATTGAATTTGTTCAAACGGTAGCGGGTGGTTATCTATTCATTATGATTGTTGGCTGTTGTCTAACAGTAGCGTAGATTTCATTCTATATCGTTCAACTATTAATCAACATATACTCGAGGGCTCTAGGTTTTATAACGATAGATTTGTAAATAAGAATTTTGCGTTGGACTTTTAATGTTCAAAAAATATTTAGCCATTTGGTCAAATCTAATAACTATTGTACGTTAATTGTTAACAATTATTAACAGATTTTTAAGGTAGTAATCGAAATGAAGAGTTTAAACCTCCAATCCTATTACAATTGCTTATTCTAAATAATGTTAATATTAGAAAAATTAAATGTTATAAATATATCAAGTACTCAAATATGCTTTCATAACTATGGTTAAATCGGTAATCTATCTTTCATCATTATTTTACGATATAAATGATATAATCTTAATTGTAATGACAATTTTAAAAAGCTACTATTTTTTGTTTTTTGGAAGACTTATTTTAAATTATAATTGTGATACATACGTTTTATCATTTTGCGTCTGTAACAGTAACACAGCGTGAAACTTAATTTTCAGTGGTTGATTTCTTCAATCGTATAAATTTGATATATGGCACTGTCTGTGACTATTGTACGGATATCTCGTGTCCAACAATGAGCGGTGGTCCAAAATTTGAATATTTATGGGCCGACAAAGATAGGTACAAAAAACCGACACAGTTACCAGCACCTCAGTACATTTCACTGCTCATGGATTGGATCGAAGCACAAATTAATAATGAAAATCTGTTCCCAGTGTCAACAGGTATGTTATGCAACAGCCAATATGAGTTTATAACAATAAATTTCTTATCATTTAAGAGACATGTATGTTTTGTTAATAGATATACCGTTTCCAAAAACATTTTTACCGCTTTGCAAGAAAATCCTTACAAGATTATTTAGAGTATTTGTACACGTTTATATACACCATTTTGACCGAATTGTATCAATTGGCGCAGTAAGTATTATTGTCAACTGTTTTTTTAATTTTATATCAATTTTCATAAAAATAACTAGACATTTTTTTTTCTTTATTTATAACCACTGTTATTTAACAACCATAATTACATAATACACTCTATTCATTTAAAGAAACAACACATTTTTATTGTTGACTGGATTTTTTACTCTGTCAGGCTTTTACTAAAAGTATGTAAGAGAAACAGGTTATTCAAGTTGTTTCTTTAAGTGAATATAGTATACTTTATTATAGTAGATGCGAACATTAACTAATTTTAAAATGTCTTAAATACTGATTAAATACTAACTATAAACATACAGTTAAAGTACTTAAACATATATAGTTAATAGTTTTATTATAGACTTATTTGTAAATATAGTAAACCCTAGTTAATAAGCATTTCATTGAGCCATAAGAAAATAAGTCTTCAACGAGATTGCACGTAATAGAATATTATAACATTAAATTAAGAAATCTGTATAAAATACTTATAATACAATACTGCATATTAGCTAGATTTTACTGTATTGTAATTCTAAAATTACTATAAAAAAATGTGTTTTCCTCATTATGTTCATAACTAATTTATAATATCTCATTCTTTGTTGAAAAATGTATTGTATTCACATTAATAGTTATTTATTTTTATTATTTCATTATTTGGCGGAATTTTAAATTTTAAAAAAAAATTACTATTTCGCTTTTAAAAAATTTTTTTAAATATATTTTCTAGGAACCACACATAAATACCTGTTACAAGCATTTCTATTATTTCATAACCGAGTTTGAACTAGTCATCAACAAAGAACTAGAACCATTAATGGAGATGACAACGAAAATGTGCAACGACACTATTAAAAACCAATGAATTTTTAACTAGAAAATTGTGTAAATATATTGTACGTAAAATATGGCATTTTTAACTTTTGTTACCTTCAGAACGTGTTATTATTGAATAAAATGATGTTATTAATTTAACTCGAGGATTAAATGATAAAAAAATTCGCTTTTTAAGTATTTTTAATTTTATTTTAAAATAATTATTACAAAACTTAACCCTCTTGTGTACGAATACGCGCGTTTCCATTAGTCAATCTGATGGATAACTCTTGCGCTCTGGAAACAATGATTTTACGGTTTTTGGACGAAACGCCGTGCGCAATTTCTCCACAGTACTTCCTGTTCTGCATCATCAACATTTCCAATTCCTGAAACAAACGATATACGCGTGAGCAAAAGGATCGTCGAAATTTACAATGTAGCGTGAAATCTTGTACATACTCTGACGTTGTGTACGAGGACTTTACGGAATTTGGTAGGCAACATGTGTCTGGTCTTTTTGCTGCTACCATAACCAACGTTGGGCATCAAATACTGTCCTTTGAACCGTCTTCGCACTCTGTTGTCAATACCCTTGGGTTTACGCCAATTGGGCTATATACGCAAACGGTGTACAAACATTGGATTAACGACGCACAAAGTACATATTTTGGTCAATTAGAAACTTACCTTGAGTTTGTCATAACGATCACTTTGATGTCTGATAAACTTCTTGGTACGTTTTTTGATAATATGTGGACGATACTTCGGTTTGATCGACATTGTAACTCTGTAAATCGAAATAGTAAGTAAAATAAACGTCGATTTCGTTCCCTAGTCGGAATAACGTATACAAATAATTCGGACGTAACGAAAATATTGTTCCGATTCACGTTCGAATCGAACGAAATACGTTCCCAATAGGATTGAACGGATAAATTCGGATATACTCACAGATTTACAGGACGAATAAACGAGAGACACCGATTGTGTTCCACGGCAAAAAAAACGTAAACACAACAAGGCCTGCGGACGATAAATGTTTTGAGGTTAACATTTTCGGTATCATATTCGTGTACCAACGTTACCAATTATATTAAAGAACACGATAAAACGGAGATTTTTCTTATCATTATTGCCGCCAAAAATCCTAATGTAAAAACGACAGTTTCTATCAATTTCTACGTCGGTTTTATAAACGATAAAATTTACGATAAATCGTAACGATTTACTTTAACGTGTATTTCCTAACGGGTATTATATAACAAAAAAATGTCGATGGGCGAGTAAATGACAATATTCGTTTCTATAGTTAAATTAATAATATTACTGGCAATTTAAAGGTAACGTTTATCAAAAAATAACTAGTGAAGTTTAAAGTATATTTTTGTCGGCTTACTTTGACTAAAACAAACCGCGTTACTTACTTTTTGATTGTGTTTGGGATTCTTACGCGAAATTAATTTAACGCGTCTCGTTCCTCGTATTGTAATGTATTAAGTGCCCGTTTGTGTATATATATTTTTACCATTTCGTAAGGCATGATTAAGAGTAGTACAAAAAAATAATTATTTCAGTTCTGCTTGAAAATTGTCGACTTTTTCGTAATATTTTTAGTAATTAATTTCGATAAAGACGTTCGTTTCCGACGTGTCGACTAAACTGGATAATTGATCGTAACATGTTCGCGCGTTGTGAATACTAAGGTTGACGTTCGAGTAAAACAATCGTGCTTTGAACTGATTAATGTCAAACTTTGCTTAATGGGTTAAACGAAAAATCCTGCACCGCCGATAATAGCTTACGTTTTCGATAACAAACGTATTACTTAAAACATAACCTATGATTTACACATTTCAGCGCGGATGTGGTTGGGTGGTGTCTATATGTAATCGCATTTCAACTAGTGGAACGGTAAGCTACACAACTACGTTAAACTGTAAAATACCCGAGACGAAATAATTTCGGTTCGTGTTGAAACGCGTTTTATTAGAAATGTTCATTTCTAGAACATTATACGTCCCTTAAAATTGTTTGTTATTCGAACGCGCACCATTGCTCCGAACGACGAAGACATTTCGTCTCCTCTAAGGGTAAACTCACACGGACCACTTTAGAACCACGCTACGACCACAATATCGTGAGTGATACAGTCGACACGATGCCACTGAAGTCAAAACTGACGGCAGAAAGTTGTCCGTCCGTGTTCAATCGCATTTTTCGTATTATTTTATACGTTTTTAATATACCGACCGCCAGCGATCCCACTGTTTTGCGGTCGTAGCGCGGTTCTAAAGTGGTCCGTGTGAGTTTACCCTAAACACGAAAGCGCTTGTATCGGTTATTTTTTTAAATCGAAATAATTTCGTTCGTGTGATTAACGTGTCGGCGTACGGGTGATGGCGAAGTCGGATTGTCCCACGCAGAAATTGTACCGTTTTCAAACGTAATGTTGTATCGGAATTTGGACGAAAATTCTTCGATCCGGTATTTAAGGTAAAAACCTGTCGTGGACGATTTGAAGACGCGCGTCGACATTTCAACGAATTAAAACGGTACGAAAACCAAAGGCCCGGAATACTTCGATAATTTTTTGTTTCGTCGAAAAATACCATTCCAAATTGGCGGACTTTCGACAATTCTACACGATGTCAGTGTCGTCCGGTGACCGCCGGCACGGGTAAAACGATTAAATTAATTACCGGTACATTGGCGACACTGGCGACGGTTGAACTCTTTCCTTCTAGAAATTTCCATAGATTTCGCCAATCGTTCACTTTGGTCCCGGCTTCAACATTTCGCCGTCACTTTTCTACCGGTGTTTGCCGATACTTTGTCGAATTCTCTCCTGTAATTTTTCAGTCGCTGGTCGTCTGTCTGACATATAGCCGCTGTCTCAGTGTACCGTTCGAATTATTCAAGGTAAGACTGAGCCAACGTTCGTAGTACGAATTATTATTTTTCTACGGCCAACGTTTCGTTAGACACCCCTAACCTTAGCGATACAAAACGACCGGTTTTTGCCTTGTCGTATTATCGGGCCGACTGCCAATATAACCAAATTCGCCGGCCGTTGTGCGTGTGCGACTTGCGTCGAAGTCCGTTCGAATTTCGTTCGTTTATAACGAAAAATTCCGAACGCCGCCATGTGTAGAGGTTAATCGTGTATTACCCATGTGGTTTTTCGAAACCGACGGGTTTGCCCAAACCAATTGAAGTCTAGTTGCGTTCTACGCTTCGTGTTTGATTATATTTTTAACTTTCGACGAACATAAAACGTACTTAACTATTTTTATTTTCTTTAAGTCTGTACTTACTAATTACACACTAAATATGTTTAATTAGAAATTGCGTAATTGTGTATAGATAATAACGATATGTACATTAAAGATACAAATTCTTCTGTATCTGTGTAAATATTAGGATATATTAATTTTTTCGGTATATATAATTACGTTTTATTTCTATATTTGTATTATATATATATATATTGTTTTTTACATTTTATAGATGTACCGTCTATCTGCTCTTGCTAGAAACAATGTCTCAAAATCCCTCGCCAGAAACTATGCCAAGGACATTAAATTTGGTCCGGAAGTACGAAAACTTATGCTCGAAGGAGTTGATATCCTTGCTGATGCTGTTGCTGTTACTATGGGTCCAAAAGTTAGTAAAATTAATTTTGATAATTAAAAAAGCGTTGCATACCTATCACCGTTATTTTGTGTTATTTTATCATTTACATATGTAATACTATCGCGACTTATTAGGGCCGTAATGTCATCTTGGAACAAAGTTGGGGCTCTCCTAAAATTACTAAGGATGGTGTGACTGTTGCCAAGGGCATCGAATTGCAAGATAAATTTCAAAATATTGGTGCCAAGCTTGTACAAGATGTAGCAAATAATACTAACGACGAAGCTGGTGATGGTACAACAACAGCTACTGTTTTAGCACGTGCTATTGCCAAAGAAGGATTTGAAAAAATTATTAAGGGAGCCAATCCTGTTGAAATCAGACGAGGTAATTTAAATATAATATATACGTTTTTTCTAATATTTAAATTAATTTTATTTCTTTTATTAGGAGTCATGTTTGCTGTTGATTCAGTGAAAACACATTTAAGTACTTTGTCGAAAAAAGTACAGTCTTCAGATGAGATTGCACAAGTTGCCACAATATCTGCTAATGGTGATGTCAGTATAGGAAAACTAATTTCTTCTGCCATGGAAAAGGTAATTAATTCATCTTTATACGTAAAATTTTATTTAATATATTTTTACTATCGATACCTTTTAATAGGTTGGAAAAGATGGTGTAATTACTGTTAAAGATGGAAAGACATTAGAAGATGAGTTGGAGGTTATTGAAGGTTTAAAGTTTGATAGAGGATATATTTCTCCGTACTTCATTAACGCTGCGAAGGGTAAAGATATTAATTTTATTTATAAAACTGTACGATTACAAAAATTATTATTCAAAAGGTGCCAAAGTTGAATTCCAAGATGCTCTAGTATTGTTCAGTGAGAAAAAAATTTCATCTGCTCAATCATTGATTCCTGCTCTAGAATTAGCTAATGCACAACGTAAGCCACTTGTTATTGTTGCTGAAGATTTTGACGGTGAAGTTATTGGAATGCTAGTTTTGAATAGGTAATTTTTTAAGTAATTACACATATTTAGAGTGTGACGTTAATTATTGCGCCTCATCATTTAGTATATTTGACCCATGTAGCTAGCTATTTATTTGATAATTCTTATTGGTATTAAAAATAATAGCGTTTTTGTCTCGATTGATTTTTGTCCAAAAATGAAAATCAATTTTAACCAATAATAAATAATTTCGTATTGTAGATTGAAAATAGGTTTAAATGTTGCTGCTGTGAAAGCACCAGGATTTGGAGATAATCGTAAATCCACGTTAACTGATATGGCCATTGCTACTGGAGGTGTTGTCTTTGGCCAAGAAGGTAACGAACTGAAAATTGAAGATATCAAACCAGGTGATCTTGGTCAAGTCAAAGAAGTTGTTATTACCAAAGATGATACTTTACTTTTGAAAGTAATTAATACATACACGATACCACTGTTGAATTGAAAATACTAAATATAGATTTAATAGGGTAATGGTGTACCAGTCGATGTCGAGCAAAGAGCTGAACAAATAAGAGATCAAATCAAGGATACAACATCCGAATATGAAAAAGAAAAATTGCAAGAACGACTCGCGAGATTAGCATCTGGTGTTGCTGTTTTGAAAATTGGTGGTAGCAGTGAAGTTGAAGTTAACGAGAAGAAAGATCGTGTTACTGATGCTCTTAATGCCACACGTGCGGCTGTTGAAGAAGGTATTGTGCCTGGTGGTGGTACTGCTCTCATTCGTTGCACTCCTGTGCTGGATACAATCAAAGTAGCCAATGGTGACCAGAAAATTGGTAAATATTAAATTAATTTGAATCAAAACCTTTGAAACAATTATTTTAATAGATATACATATATTTGATAGGCATTGAAATTGTACGTAAAGCTTTGACTATGCCCTGTATGACAATTGCTCGTAATGCTGGCGTTGATGGTAGTGTAGTAGTTGCTAAAGTAATAGAAGGCACAGACAATTTCGGATATGACGCATTGAATGATGAATATGTGAACATGATAGAAAAAGGAATCATCGATCCAACCAAAGTGAGTTAATTTTAAAGTTTCTTTTCAAATTTATTGAGTTTGTAATTTGCAATATTTTGTATTCATAACGTGTAAAATCAAATTTTGTTTGGTTTAAAAACTTAAGGGAACAAAATTTTTTTAGTTATGGTTTGTTAAATTTTTATTAGGTTGTCAGAACAGCTTTAACGGATGCTGCTGGTGTTGCATCATTGTTGACCACAGCTGAAGCCGTTGTCACTGAATTACCAAAGAAGGACGAACCAATTCCGGCTGGTATGGGAGGCATGGGTGGTATGGGCGGAATGGGTGGTATGGGTGGAATGGGTGGCATGATGTAATATTTGTTTTTAAAAACACAAAGACTGACATCGCGTGTGACATAAATATTTTTCTATTCTAGTTATATGTTCTCGATGTTTTTATTTTATAAGAATCAAATTTATTACTAGTGAAACTATTAGGGTTTTTTTTTATATATATTTTTAAATTCATGTGTTTTAATGTACAAATGGTTTGTCATTTCCATCAGCCACACATTATATTGGAAAATGTACAAAATTGTTTTAAGAACATAAAACTCATTCCAAAAATCGTAGCGGTTTTTTTTTTGTTATATGACATTGGAGGTAATTGAATTTTCTGGTCATGTAATCAAATAAATGTAGTTGAATACATCACAAACGTATGTTTCTTAATGTATTTTAGTTGTTAATATGACGTACAATTTAAATACTCGTAAATATTTAATCAGGTACGCTTCGAAAACAATTTTTAATTAAATTAAAGTCTTTGGATGTTTTTAAAGTTTGTCTACAAAATATTCCTTACGTTTTATTAGTTAGCAACTTGACAGTTGTCATATGAATTCAAAATCTTGATCGTAGAGTAATTCTAAATTGTGTAGCAACACTTGTATCGATGTTAAATTATTATATTTAACGCAAATATAATATACGCTATTATTTTTGTTGTTATATTGGGATGAAAAGAATCTTTGTTTTTTTAAAAGAAATCTTTATGAAATTTTGTGTCGCCTATTTACTTTTAAATTGTCTTGTCCCAAAATTAGCCAGCGTGAACTTTGCTACATTTACAAATAAAAGCCGCCGCGCACGTTTGTATAACATATATTTCGCCGCTACAGAATACAACTGGAATCATTTTATTGACCACCTCTAATCATGATTTCTCGTGGTAAACAACAATATTACTTGTATTTTCCATATTTTTATTTTCGTTGCCATATCTGGACGGATTATTTTATTGTTATGCGATATATGTGCTACTATTTCTATTAATTGTGCTGTAATGATAAATAGGAATTTTAATTTGATCAAACTTGCCGCTTATAGAAATAACAACACAACTTGAATTAGAAATGTTTATTTACAGTTAATTAGTAAAAGAAATTAAAACATCAATTTTGTTTGAAGAATTTATTTTGTGTCTGTGGTATTTTGTTGAACGGAAGGTTTCACTGTATTCGCGTGTATTTTGACGCGATAAAATGTATTTTCGCCGTCTATACTGGCTAATTTTGAGTGAGAATAGATTATTATTCGTCAGTATTTTATTGAGAAAAATATGTTACGAAATTATTTAAAAAAATTTATGGGTCAAAAACCACGGAATAAAGTGCGTCTCAATTTGAAATTACAGTTTTAAACGGTTTTTTGCAATCGTTTTGGCTTGGTTTTCCTTTTCGGCTTATTCTTTTTCTGAAACAATAAAACACGATTTACGATATATTCGAGGACACTTTTTGTATTTTAAATATTTAGAATAATATTTACTTGTTGAAGTCTTTTGGCAATATATAGTACATCTTTAGACTGATTATGAAATTTCGTGTAATCTGTTTTCCCATAATTATGAACCTTAAAATTGCTATTTTTCTTCAAACTATTGGTCGCATTATTTTTGCAAGTCAGTTTCTGGTTTAACGGTTTCTTTTCAATTTTCTCTTCTTTCACGACAATTTTGGGAATTTCTTTTAGAACCGTTTGGTCAACAGTGTTTTCTTCGATTTCTTTTTTCTAAAAAAATATTATAAACTACAAAAATGTAATTTTGTCAAATTGGTTTTAATTAAGTTGCAAAAATTAAATATTCGATCATGTTTTTCTTGTCAGTTTTTATCACAACACGGACATTTTTTCAAAAAGATTCGTTTTAACTAATTAACAACACAAAATTACAAACTTTTTTTTAATAATAAAATTTTAGAACGTCGTATTATATATTATTAAATATTGAAAGCTATAACACTAGATAATGATTTGTACACATTGTTCTTAGGCCATAAGAATTTTGAGGTTAAATAAATAAATTGACGAATCATCTCTATCGCTTGATAAACTTTGACAAGCATAAAGACAATAGTTAATACAAACACTAGGATAGTTTTTCTTAGCAAAATTAAATACATATTTGAAAATTAATATCCGTATGATCAATTAAGGTTTAATAGCAACTACACGTGGCGATATGTTTAATACGAAATTAATAAACTATAGACGTGGTCGAATTGGAACGAAACTCAATTTTAGAAATATTTAATTGGGCATACCTCTGGTATATCCAAATTGTAATTATAAATATTATTTAGCGTTGAGTTTTGAAATACAACTTAATTTTGTAAAGAAGTTAAATAAAAACGCGTTGAAAGTAATAAATGGACATCGTGGTCGTTAAAAGGTATAGAATTTAATATTCGATATAGTTTTTGCCAAATATAAATGAATAAGTACATACTTCTTCTTGAGGTATAAAATAAAGTTTATCAGGGCATTCCATTGGAACATTAGTGTTTAATGGTTCTTTATTATCATTTTTTTCCTCTTTTTTCTCTTTAGATTTCTGGAGAATGTTTTTATATTCTATTGTCTTCAAATACAATTGGTACGGTTGTTTGTGAATAATATTTGTTAAACCGATACACTTTTTGGATTTCTTGTTTATTTCCTATAATGAAAATAAAAAATTATACGCAATGATTTTTACGTATGCGTATATACACGACCATCCAATATACATTTGAAACGACTGAATACCTGAAAGATGGTGATTTCTCGTGGTTTTATATAAAAAATGTCAATATCTTCGTCAACTAATTTATTTAAATTATTTAACAACGTCGGTAACGATTCGTCAACGTTCTTATTCAATTTAGAATAGTCGTGTAAACTAATCATGTCAACATTGATTTTATGTTTAACATCTTGTGTGAAATTCTTTTCTTCGTTGTATTTCTCGGCCTAAATATTAAAAAAAAAAAGAAATACAAATGAAAATCGTAATAAAACGCGATAACAATTCACAAAATCAAAAAAACAAGACTAACATTCTCAAAAGTTTGTTCTCTCGCTTTTTTGACAATATGATGGATCTCGTGTAAACATTGTCTGACCAATGGCGGTATTGGTGAACAACAAGCCAGTATACCAGATGATTCCTTCGGCAACATTTCTGATATTTTAATTAACATATGATTTGGAATAATGTACCTACAAGATACACGGTGTACAATATATTAATTATCGAGAACAACGTAAAACGTAATTGGAAATTGCGAACAATTTTTTTTTAAACGTTACCCGGGGCTTTCGTCCAGTTCTCTCGCTAATTTATCTCTCCAAACAAATAGCTGTTTGAGCGAATACATTTGCTGAATATCGAACATCTTTTTACTTCGTTTATACATACTTAAATGACTATTTTCTTGCAACATGTTAATTTCATACCTCTGAAATTATACGCCAGCTATAAATTTCGTATTACACCGAGTACGAAGTTGGTTTACTCTTACCAATTTGCACACATCGGCACTTCGTTGGAATACTAATTCGATGTAGTTACACTGGATAGTGGACATTGCCATCAGATCTTTTTTCAGCATATCATATATATAGAGTAAATAGTGTGTATCACATCTGGCATAGTGTATAGCTTCGGGCGATAAGGGTCTACATTATATAAATCAAATATTATTAGAATCGCATATATACATACGAAAATTCAAACTCGTCGAATTCTAAATATTATTTTACCTTGTTCTCCAATCGTACAATTGAAACGCTTTGTCAGCGTCGACGTCGCAATAATGTTTCAACAAAAATTCTAATCCTTTTCTAGAAAAGTTTAAAATTTTTGCGGCTTGATACGTGTCGAACATATTTACAATATACAGACCCAAATCTCTCTGCAGCCAAAGAATATCGCCATCTGCTCCGTGGAAAACCTGTACAAAAAAATTTACGATTACACTACAGTTTCGTTTTTTTGAAAATTATATAACGTTTACCTTGACTACAGCAGGATCTGTGAATATTTCATTGAGTATTTGCATTTTATCTCGCAATTCTAACGTATCTATGATATAATCTGAATCTCTAGTAGACACTTGCATTAAACAAGTAATCCCTTGGTACGTACGATAACTGTGCGCCTGCGTTCAAATGGATAAAAAAACAAAAACGACACTAAATATTACGTTAAAAATGTGACTCTCACCTCTAAATCAATAGCTAATTCGTGGACATTTCTCAAATCTGAAACCATCGAATTGAATTGTTCCTCCGTATAAACTTCTACAAATTTTGTATCTTCAAATGAGGCGGGCATTATGGCTTTTAAGACTTTTAAATGTTCTACTGGAACCTTATAATCATCTAACTCAAACTGGTATGGATGTTTATAGCTAAAATAAAGATTGGTTTTATTCGAAAATAAAGGAACGTACGAATAAAAAAAATATAAACAAAACTTACAACATGATTCCATCTTCGTTTGTTTCAAGGCACAAATCTAAAGGCATTTTACTATTTGGTTTAACAGTAAGAAGAGGTTTAAATGGAACAGGCCTATTATCTATTTTGAAGTTAAATTTTATTTGTGGTCTTTCGACATTGCGTCCGTGTACTAAAATTCTATTTTTGTTGGTCACTTGGGACTCGTTGGAGTCTGATACAAAAGCTTTAGGAATGACAGATAGGCTATTATTTCTGAAAGCGCCGTCTAATATATCGATATTATGATTCTACAAACATTAATTTACTATTACACTTATTGTTAGTAATTAAACGTATTATTAACGAAAAACAATTGCGTAGACTTTACCACACGGTCTAAGATTGAATCATTTCCTTCTTCGATAAGTTCAAATTGATGGTCGGACTCTCTATTCCTTATATTACCGTGGATTTTTTGATTTTTTAATAATGAGGATATCCTGCAAGTAAAACAAATTGTTTATTTCAAATGTTAAACAGAACGCCTTTGTAACTTGCGTACGTACAATTTTAAAACATGATTTTGTCGTGCAGTTACAGTTTTCTTGAATTTAGGATAACTGTTATAAAAATTCCAATTTATTCCAGTAGGTAGATTATTGGAGGCACGGGTGCCTTCGATGATTGTTTTAAAATCACTCTGCAACATATTTTGTAGATATTAAACAAATGAACATGGCTATTATTGTCCATGCGTTTCGTTTAAAAATGAATGTACGTATATACACATATATAAATGAGAATTACATTTAGATTGGTTGGTTTGCTTTAATCGCTTAAGGCGATTGTAAATTTATTTGTTGTTGAAAATGTAATTAAGAATATAGATATTTTGTGAATGTTACGAAAACAAACGATCGATGACTAATTGTTACTAAATCGATCACTAAAAAGGAAACAATTGAAAATAATTCCGAACAGCAAACCAAAATTAACGAACGATCAAAAAAGAAAATCAACGTACACAAATTTAGGTTGGGCTGAAGAATACGGTAACGTTGTCATTCTCGTCTAAACGATAATATATATATTTGCTGTCGGTTTCCGTCGAAACCGATATTTGGTAAAAACGATCGACACGAGCGCAACAATATCGAACTTACCATTTTATTTCGATTTGGTTAGCGACGATCATTACGGCTTTAATCGCGCGAATATTTGAAATTAGCACGGGTGTCGCGGTGTCCTCTGGTCGTAGATTAGTAAATTGCGTACTCGAACGACAAAAACTTCGTACGCCAGCGTAGCGTGATCGAATTCACAGGTTTTTATCGTCCGACGTACCCTCGTAGATAACGTTAACAAGAAAAACATATCTCGGAGAGGAAATCAGGACGACAACCGTGTCTATTTACGCGCGGCCACACTGTGACCGAGACGCGCGCGAAAAACCAAAAAACATAAACCGCCGAATTCGCGGCCGAAACAGCCGCGATATTTAAATTCACCGCGAGTCGTCGAAATCCGAGCGACCGTCGTCGTGTGTGTATGTGACGACAAACGACGTGCATAGACATCCCTCGAGCGTTGTTGCAATGTTTTACTGTCGCATTTCTCGTGCTCTGTTCGCCATTCCTCCGTTGTACTCCGTCGTGTGATCCGGCCACGTAAAAAGCATTTTACCCCATTTTAACCACTCCATTGTATCATCGAAATACTCGAGTTATTGGAACTCGATCAACTTTTAAAACGCGACGTCGCGATATATTATAGTAGAGATCTCGTGTCGGTCACACTACGCTCCCGCCCACTAAAAAAAATCGTAAATTCCAAAAAATTACCCGCTCACGATGCGTAATTTACGTGTTGCCGTTAAATATTTTTTTTCTCAAACTTTGAACGCACAGGGCGAGAGGAGAAACACGTATAAATATTTGCCGTCGAACATTTTGGTCACGATTTAAGCTGTCGTGTAGGGTCCTGGTTGCGTATGTCACGATGCCCGGAACTGCCTTACGGATGACGACGACTCTCTCTACTGTCGCAATTTAATTGTTATCGTTGTTTGCCGGTACCATTTCGTAACTAACGAAAATCGCAACGCGACACGCCCCGCCGATATTAGAAAAACTGCTCGGTATCGTGGAAACCGGGCACACCACCGGAAGCGTATGAACACGGCGCGCACGTAACGATTGGTATTTTATCATCTCTTGCGCGCCCGTCGTTATCGAATCGCCAATATCGAAGCCGACGAATAACGTGACGACCGGTATTCGGATTGGCGGCAGTCTTGTCATACATCGTGAACGTACATACGGATAGTGCGGAACTCGAACGTGTATTCTCGAAGAGCACGCGAAACGTGCTGTCAATATTTTTGATATTTGTTAACTCGGTTCATCCATTCCGTGAGAATAATATTACTTTTCGTTTGAAAACTACGCGTAAACGAAACTCGAAGCGGCCACGGCGACCGTTTGTCGTACGTTTAATCGTCTTTCGTAGTAAAAAATGGCGCGCGTCTCGACCGGAACGAAAGTACCGACAAAAATGTGAAATGTCCACTTTCGCGTATCGATAAAACTTGTCGTCCAAACGTATCCGTGACGTCCGTTTTATTCGGTATACGGGTTCACCTAGGTCGTTGATCTTCTTCCGCCAAAATCGAATCGCGTTCAAATATATAACGGAAACGTCCGACTCCCGTCTTTCCCGATTACGACGGCCCCTCCCCTCACCCTTTCGGGTGCGTCGCCGACGGCGAAGGTCTAACGTAAAAGCCGACGACGGGGATCCCGTCGCCATTATCGTATCGTAAACGCGTCGTACGCGTTGTGACGTCGTAAACCGAACTGGAACAACGTGGGGCGAACTATATAGGTCAGCAATATCTCGCGTCTATATTCTATACGGGCCCCAATAATAATCGTTATTGACGCGTTTCGACTTACGCGCGAATAGTTGGAATTCATTGAAGGCGGCGGCGGCGGGGGGGGAGGTTCACTTCTATATCAGATTACCAACGACGCGGCGTCGTAGTTGTTATCGTTGTTTGCACTTTGCACACACCTCTCGACGGACCGTAGAAAATTATGTACCTTAATTAGAAACTTGTTGTATTCTCTCGACGGGCGCGATAATATTATTAAAATATCCGTTCCGCGATGCGACGTCGCCGTTCACGTAACGAATCATCGATGGTATTTTAAGCCGTTTAGTTGGCGTAATCGGATATTTTCATATACCGAAGTCTCTCCGGACGCGATTAGCGGCGCGAAACGGTATTACGTGACCACCTCCACAGCGCCCGACCGTTCGACGTTCCGATTACGATCCGAATCGCCACAGTGTTGCGCGACTCCCGGTGTTCCGTCCATTCGCGTAGTATCGCTCGGCCGTTCGTCTCCCTCGTCATTCTATTCGTCCCCGGTGGGTTTTTTTTTTATTTGTGTTCACTCGTTCCGTCCGAATGGTGTCGGTCGTGCACAGGATCGGTTTTCGTACCGTCGCCACCGTCCGGGGCTCCACAAAAATCTGGAACTCTTCGGCGGCGGCGGCGGCCACCGTCGCCCGTTACAGGACGTTTTACACTTACACGCCGCAAGTGTCCCAGGTGTTGGACCGCGAACCGAAATGGATGTCCGCCGACGAAGCCGTCCGGTGCATCAAATCCGGTACGGTTTATTTTTGTACGCCTCCGCGTACCGTCTGTAATCGCCGTCGTCGTCGTCGTTTGTTGTTGATGTCGCGGATTTTATGATGCGTATGCGTGTTTATAACGCGCGTATTAATAGCGCACAAGGTCGTACTGGGAATAAAAATCGAAATTAACGACGGAAATTGTTTTCAAGTACGGCGAATAAAAAAAACTATCGCCCTATTCGTTTACTCGCTGAATCGTTTTTTGGCTGGGATTCAAAAGGTTCTACGAGACGAATAATAATAATCGTAAAATCGGTATCGGTCGAACGTTGTGTATTTTTCAAGTAAATTTCAAGGCTGGTTGCATCCCCTCCCCAATCCTATGGCATTTGTCTCTTATAAGAATTTAATATTTCGATGGATCGGCTTGTACATTCCGCGCTCGATGCTTTATGTCATATCGAAATATTATTCGTTCGGCCTTTTGAACTTTTACATTGTTGTACCAGGTTGTACACATGAAACGTCACATTGGGCATTCAATGTATGCAAATTTATGCGTGTAACTTAGAATTAGTTTTTATTTCTTCAATCAATTGTTAAGAGTTTACAATGAAAATAGTATAATTGTTTACATTTGTCTACTGGTTTAAATGTTAATTTCTTGATTTTTTTTTTAATACTCCCTGTTTGACAAAATCGTTTAAATTTTGAACTATATATGCGTTATTGATAGTAGTGTACTTTGTCCATGAAAAATGTTAAAATTAGGGTAATCAAATTGTACAATGATAGATTTTGTAAAACGGTAGTTTACACTTTTACGTTGAACAAGTGTTCGAGAATCAATTGTTACGTTAAGCTACCGTATATATAGAGACAACGTAGATATCAGTTTCCATAAACATCCTACTATGAATCATTTGTATATGGTTTTTGTTTGTTCAATTTTAATGTTCCTATTTATACAATATTATTTATAATATAACGGACTTTTGAACTTTCTTGTGGTAAAAAGGAAGTGAACATTAATTTTTTAGATATAATACATTTTATTTATACGGAAGATAACAATTAAATATGTAATTAATGATAAATATTATGATAATTATGAAACAATAAATATAAATGTAATTAATATTATAAAATGATTTGTGATAAATACAAATTCATAGTATACCAAAGGTCAAAATATACCAAATAGTGTAATTATTAAGTCAAGTTTTTAGTATTCGACAAATTAGTAAAAAACTTAAAAATTAAAAAAAAACATTATTATTATTATTATTATTACGATAATTATATATAATAAGTTTTAAATACAAAATAACGTATGTGGAAATATACCCATCAAGCTATGGGAATAATAGATAAGTAAAACTGATTTTCTTGTAAATACATTTTTTTTGTATTTTTATAACTATAATAGTTTGCCGTTGGTAAATATAAATTTTTATAATTCATACTATATTATATTATATTATATAATTGAATTTTAAATAACAGTTAATATTTTGATTTTCTTATAGGCGATACGGTTTTTGTTAGTGGTGCCGCTACTACGCCAATTGAAATTCTCAATTCAATGACTGAACACGGAAAACAAAATCAATTAAAAAACATACGTGTGTGTAGCATTCACACCGAATTTGATTCGCCTTATTCTACTCCGGAATGTGAAGGTTTGTAAATTATTTATGTCTATCTGTCTAACTTGAACACAATAATGACACTTAATTACGATTAATACACTGTTTTAGGAATTTTTAGACCAATGGCATTTTTCATTGGTGCCAATTTAAGGAAGTGTATAAATGAGGGTCGCGGTGACGCTGTTCCAATATTTTTACATGATATACCGTACTTATTTGAACGCAAAATTATACCAGTAGATGTATCAGTTATAAGTGTAAGAAATCAGACTATCATTTCAATTATCTTAGCGTATAGACGTAGTAAATGTATATTATCGCTAAAACAATTTGAACAAGTCATAAATGGTTTTGTGGTTTTAAAACTTTGAAACAGAATCATTATATATATATACACATATTAATAATAATGTATATTTAAATTTATGTAAAATTTTTATTTGAGATAATTCTAATGAACATGGTTCTTAATATTATTAATTTAATAATTATTTTATTTACGCAATAAAAAAAAATATATATATACATTTTAAATAAACTGTTTTATAACCCAAGGAATTATAAATAATCTATCATGCAAAATAGTTATTTAATATTCATAATATGTATAGCGTATTTATACTTAAATATATTATGTAGTTGTAAAAATGTATAATTGAGTAACTAATGGTTAAATTAAAAATAAAATGTATTATGTAACCGAATTTATATTCACAGTAACTAACTATATATATTTTTTTTTTAATAATTATTTGACCTAGTAAGATATAAAATTATTTGTATAATCTAACATACTTTCCTAATACAAATGTATAATAGTATTTACTAATAATTAAGCTTTGTATCGATTAATAGACATGAAATACTTAGTTTTATTTTTGCATATCACAAATTGTACAATCAAATTATTGTAGAAGATATAGTCTTTCAATTTAATTGTTATTTCAGTTAGTATCAGTTTTTAAATTATTTTAAGGTCTTTGTAATTAAATGAATATTGAATGTGATTCACAAATGAAAAGAAATAATATTGAAAAAATAAATAATAATCGTATATTAAAAAAAATACACAAAACTTGTAGGAAAACAGAAAAATTATAAAAACGAACAATTTGAAGTAATTTGTTATACCTTTAAGTTTTCATGAAATTTGATTGATTAATAAATATCATATTAAGAATAATATATTAGTATTATATATTTAAAATAACAAGAATTTTTTTAAACTTGCAAATTAAATTACCTATTACTAAAAGGTATACAGTATAAACTATTCTTAACTTTTATCAAATTACCTTCCAAAATAATTTATAGCCATCAATCTCATACTTATTATAATATCAGATTTTTTAGGAATTAGAAGTTATGTCATTTACAAACCTAATATTTTATTTTGGTAATGAATTATTATTGTAATTTCTATTAACATTATTTAATGTTTCGATACGTTGTTATTATTTTAGGTATCACCTCCAGATCATCATGGTTTTTGCAGTCTTGGCACAAGTGTAGATTGTGTTCGTTCAGCTATAAGTAATTCCAAAATAATTATCGGTAAATTTGGCTTATAAAAATAAAAATAAAAAAAAAACCACAATATATTTATAATTTTCTTTTTAAAATTTAGCGCAAGTAAACAGTTGTATGCCACGCACATTTGGTGAAGCCATCATTCATCAATCGCATATCGATTATGCTGTCAGACTTGACCGAGAGTTACCAGCTCACGAACATAAAGATCCAAATCCCACTGAAACCGCTATTGGCAAAAATATTGCTGACAACCTTGTCGAAGATGGCGCGACATTACAAATGGGCATTGGTGCCATTCCAGA
Organism: Geopemphigus sp. TES_GeoC_2020; assembly: GCA_025469175.1. Classification (NCBI taxonomy): domain Eukaryota; kingdom Metazoa; phylum Arthropoda; class Insecta; order Hemiptera; family Aphididae; genus Geopemphigus; species Geopemphigus sp. TES_GeoC_2020. The sequence continues at coordinate 3,329 of JAIPRN010002546.1, read as the reverse complement.
TGCCACGCTTAGTTTTCTTAATAATCATAAAGATTTAGGAGTCCATTCCGAAATGTTTAGTCTTGGTGTTATTGATCTGGTGCGGTCAGGAGTTATAACCAACCATAATAAAAAATTAGACAAAGGACTTATTGTAACGAGTTTTCTGATGGGCAATAAGAAGTTGTATGATTTTGTTGACAACAATCCGTTTATAAGTAAAATATTCTTTTATTTAATCGAGTTCAAAATGAACGTATTTAATTTTGTTTTTTTTTTTATTTTAGGCATGAGACAAGTAACTTACACTAATAATACACACATAATATCTCAACAACCTAAAATGACCGCAATTAATTCTTGTATCGAAGTCGACTTGACCGGACAAATTGTGTCTGGATCTATTGGATATCGTTTATACTCTGGTAAGTGACTATTATGTTACGGTAGAATGTGTTTGACAATAATTTCGAATTAATTTTTAGGATACGGGGGTCAAGTAGATTTCATTAGAGGCGCCGCTGAGGGTTTAGATGGCAAAGGTAAACCAATCATTGCCCTCGGCTCTGTAAATGCGAAGACCAAGGACGAAAGAGGTTTGCCGAGTAGCAAAATTGTACCGAAAATTACCGAAGGTAAAACGTTTGAGCCAGACGTTGTGATGTAGTAAACAATTTACAACGTCGATGCGATTTAATTATGGTTTACAGGAGCCACGGTTGTTACTACCAGCGCGCATGTACATTATGTTGTTACTGAATACGGAGTCGCTTCTTTGTTTGGAAAAAGTTTGAGACAACGAGCGCATGCTTTAATAAATATAGCATATCCAGATCACAGGGAGTGGCTAGAAAAAGAAGCGTTTAAACGTTTGAAAGTCATGCCCTGCGCATAACTCCATAAGCCTACATATTTCGCCATATTATTTTATATTTATTTAATTCTGTCGAAAATTATTATTATATGCTAATGCATCGTCATATTATTTCCAACAATACGGTTGAGTCTAAGTTTTGTAAAATGTGTGTAATATGTTTTATTTTGGAATTATAAAGAGTATAAATATTCGTGTTCATAAGTTTATGCCGAATCATGTAATTTATTAACGAATGTTGTCTTAAAGTTGAAAAACCAAATAATATTTTGTAAATATGTCGTACGTAATTTTATGGAACCAATTGTGAAAAACGTACTCGTTTCGAAATTCGAAAATTTCGTTTAACAAAGAACCCAAAAGTGTACGAAATTGTACTTTTAACATGCCCGGCTAAATAGGTTTGTCTATTATTTGTGTCGTTGATATAGACTATTAAATATTTTCGGATGGACGAACGAAGTTCATATTAATTGTATTGTAACTTAAGTTACGTTTAAGTCGTACAAAAATATTGTAACGTTTGAGCGACGTATCTAGACATTTTTTTTTTTTTTTTTGTTAGCAATGTTCGCACGTAATCAAATAAGATATCGCTCGATGTGTGTCTATCGTTAATAACGCAAAACGCTTGAAGTTGTTCAATCGAAAAGGGATAAATAATTGTTATTGTAAACGAAACTGGCGAATAATAATGGATACGATTGAAAAACGATTAATTTTTTCTGGCGTGACGATTATTTTATCATTTACTACGCAAATTTGGTCACGAAGAGTAAAATGTAAATGTTCGCTTGCACAGAACGAAATCTACATGTATTACAATTTTGTGGAACTCGATTGCGATTTAATAACCTCGCCGATGTATACGGAACTCGATTGCGATTTAATAACCTCGCCGATGTATACGGAACTCGAACGAACCTAAATATAAATTTGAATTCTTTAAGTTCCACCCATACTCTGTTCCTGTTACGACGTTACGTAATAGTTCGAATATTGTTCATTTGATCGGTGAAACGTGTAATCTGTAATTGGGTCTCTTAAATGTGTAACATAAATAGGATACGACGTTTTATTTTCTCGTCGAACGTAAATATTATTGGATACGAACGAGATGTATATTTTTTCTCATTTTTTTTTCACGGACCGTTTGTTAGTAATTAACAGAGTCCACCATTAGCAATACGAATACCGTACGTTAACGCGTGCGTACGATTACGAACAATCGCGATCGCTTTTCGAAACAATAAAACGTACGCGTTGAACGACTCGTCACGGAATTTCTACGGAAATAAAAGCGTACGATTTTCCAAATTATTTTTTATTACGTTTGTTTTGTCGAAACCCGCGTCGTACATTTCTCGACGGACGTAACGACGTCGGTTGCCGTACGTTTTCGGGTAATCTTTGGCCGGCTCGCAAACGTTTTCGGCGTCCTACGTAACAATATCGCTATTGTTGGCCGTAATAAAAGCGAATAAATTACGCTCGCGTACGGTTTGTTTTCATTACAAACTAGTTTGGCGGTTTTTATCGCGACAATAATAAGTCCGTAAAAATAACACGGGGTGGGCGTCTCCAATCGGCGTGGGGCGCGGCCCACAAGGTCGCGTACGGCGTCGAAACAATTACAAAAATGATTCGACGGTACGTTTTCCCGGGTCGGGTGAACGTCAAAATTCGGCGTTTGTCGACCCGAAGAAACTCCGTGTCCCCACCGTCGAGTGGACAACGCAGCAGGCGCGCAAGCTCAAAATCGAATCGGTAACGGACGCCCGGAACTGTCGTCGACGGGTGTGTGGTGGTTAGGTAAAGTCGTTTGAGCGGCGTTGTGGTTTACGTGACCGACGGGCTCCGGTTTACGGCGTTCGTGATAAATATACGTACGTGGACGAGTCCAGGAGCCACGAGTTTCGTCCGTTCCGGTCGGGGGGCCTCAGGGAACGAATATTTCCTCTCCAGTACCGTCGCACTGTAAAATCGGAACGCACGAAAATCCGGGCACGCCGCGTTCTTCCGGCCAATTTCGACATTATTCCGGTACGGTTTGATCGCGGGCGATTAGAACTGGCGAACCGACGGCAACGGGAATTATTTATTCGAATACGCGCGGTAACGTTGCCCGAATTTTTATTCGCCTGTAGATAACGGCGTGGAAAACACGATCGGGAGAAGAACGCTAGCGTAACGTTTTTACGCGCATCGGATACGATTTTCGAACGTACTGGTTAACGTGTCGGCGAATATAGAAAGGCGGGCGCTTGGACCTGAATTTCGGGGGGTGGGGGGTGGTTAATTTTTAAATAAATCGACCCCCTAACGAAACGCGGAAACGTTTCGTTTTTAAATAAAAACGCGTATTTAAAAATATTTTTATTATCGCCACCTTATCTTTTTTCTATAATTCAGGGTTTCGTATTTAAAAATTTTTAATTCGGGTTTTTCTTTTTTTTTTTTTGTTTTTTTTTTTTTT
>JAIPRN010002545.1:0-29390 GCA_025469175.1 Geopemphigus sp. TES_GeoC_2020 | reverse complement strand
ACTTTTCGAAATTACCGATTCGTTGTAAATCGTCGTTATTAATTTACAGCCGCGCGCGCGTTTCTACGGAAAAGCAGACCGAGTGGCGCGCCAAAGGGCTGGGCCCCGAAACTTAAACAAAAGGACCGACCGGAGGAATTTAAAGAGTTTAAAGCCAAACCGTTACCGAAATTTATTCGCCAACAATTGAACAGCCGAGACGGACCGTGCTGAGGACGATTGAATCGATTCGATTTTAACTGCCGAAGGTTTTTTTAAAATTACGTTTTAAATTAAATAAAGATTTTTCGAAATTACGCGTGTCGCCCGGTAAATATACAAGCGACAACGGGGCAACGCGCTTCGCGATCGTGCGTTTGTTATTACGGAACTTATCGGACCACGTGATTTATACCGGAAAACGATTATCGTGACGTTACAATCGGTTATGTTTCGAAACGGTTAACCAACTTGGACGTCCGACTATAAGAAGACTCGCTGGTAATTATCGAGAACGTCGTTTCTTAATTTACTTATTTGTGCGTAATATTATTGTTACTTATTTCTACTTTTCGTTTCGAATTGCTACAATTTTCTTAGCCCGTTCCCGCACGCTAAATATTATATCTTTCGAAATTCCGTACGACGTACATATGTCCGTACGTACACGAATATGTCCGTGTCACGGACGTCTGTTCGATGACGGAGGTATTTTTCACGTCGTGTTTTTCCGCCGGTGGATTTGGAGAACTTTTATAGTTGATTGTGTAGGTTCTTGCCCAACCTAACCTATGTCTCGGCCATGACGTTTACCATAAACCGGTTGACCGGTGCCCGAGTATAATATTTACGAAAGGATGGAAAAACCCTCGATTGACGTATTTCGCGCTAGGCGAAATCGCGTTTTGTTCGTTTTACCGAACCGCGCGTTTCGACGATTTCGGCGTCATACATGTGGGCGGATTACGCGACGGGCTTTCGTCCGGTTATCAAATCGGCGGTTAGACGCCGCCGTCTCGCCGGGTTCGTTGTTTATCGAACGTTCGTCCATTCGGTGCCGGTTTGGCCGTGAAAACGGCGACGGGTCGTCCGTTGTACCGGCGTGTACTCTCACGCCGGTACGATAAACGAACGTTTATAATACGAACGGGTAAATGTACGTCGCGTTTGGCCCGTAAGTCAAAAAGTATTTTTCTAAACGTTTTTACGCTATTCGTAATATCTCTGTACGATCTTACGAATTCCTCGTTGAAAGACCTCCGCCGTCCGGTCGGGGGACACCGCTCGTTATTAACCCGTTACGAATTCACGGGGACGCGCGCGCGCGAGAAGTTTACGGGAAGAGAATAACGTCTAGGCGAACGATCGAGAAACGTCGCGGCGCGGATACGTTTAAGAATGGCTTAACCATTGACGCGGGGGAGGACTGTCCACGTCGACGACCACCGACAACGTGACGGGCGTGAACGATATTCGTTTAAACGATTATTTCTACGGTCCCGATTTGTTGTCGGGCCCACGAACTCTAGCCGACGTCCGAGTTCGTTCGGCCGACGAAGTAAAAAACCGCCACGTAAACAGTGGCCGTCCCTAACTGGACGGGAGGGTTTGCCGACGAGGAATTCGCGCAGAGCTTTTGTAGATTACGTAGGAAAGTAATTATTCTCCGTGCGTTTTAATATGACCGTTTTTTCCGTTTTCGCGGTGCTTTTCTATCTACGGCCGAACGCCATTTACGTTTCGATCGGCCCTCCCGCACGCCGTTCGGCACGGCCAATAATATTCCGAATACGTTTCTGCGGCACCGACGGCGATTACGTGTTGTTATCCGCCGTGACAATTACGGACTTTCGAACGACGACACGTTTTTCAATTACGCGGTGTATATTAATGGCGTATAGAAACGTACCGTTAGCCGAACGGGGTAATTCGTATTTTTATCCGACGAAACGCGCCCGGTGGGTAATTTTTTTTTTCATCCAAACGATCCATACGCCGTGGTATTATCGTTATTTAATTTTGGGAAAAACGGTCGACAATCCCGTTCCGTCCATTTCGTACGGCGTAATTTTTCCTGATCGTAAAGCGACTCGTTCGTAATATTCAAAAATTATACGCGAAAATACAAAAAAAACGAACACGCGCTAATTTCGTACAACAGGAAATCCCCAAAAGCCCGTTGTCGATACCGACCGGCGCCTTGGGTCGCGTATAATTATTATTTTACACCTGTTACGTTCGCCTATTTGATACACGCGTTTACACTATGCCGGCCGTTATAGCGGTCACGTTTATCGTCCGTTTATTAGTCGACTAATTTTTTTAAAAGTCTCATAAATATTCATAGGAAAAAAAAATACCGGAAAACGAAAAAGGAAACGGGGAACACGCTCGCGTATACGTTACCGCGTTACGCGTCCGTAGAAATACGCACGAAAAACGTCGGAACGCGTACCACTCCCGCACCCTCCGGCTTCGTTTTCAGTGCCCGCCGTAACGGACGTAGTTTTCCCTATCCGAATAAAACCGTTCGTTCCCCCCCCCTCTGTCCCGTCTCTAATCGATTATCGGTTCGATTTCGTAAACGCGTAACGTCCGAACGGGAATCGAAACGATTTCCGACGCGACCGAAACGGTTTTTTTGGCTGTCGAGAGCTCGTCGAATCCGGCAGCTCGAGGTGGTCGCGAAAAAGTCCGAATTTTCGAATACGTACCGTTTGTAAACGAACGCACGCCGCGAACGGAAATTCGCCGAAAATTATAAATATTCGCGTACGTTCTTTGTTCGAATGTTTCTCGACGTTGCCGCGCGACAATTCGTGGACGCGTCGTACGAGAAATATTGGAAGAGATCTGTGAGTCGGGGAGGAGGAAAAAGCGCGACGTTCACGGCGGCTAGTGTAACGATTTCCGACCGTTGTCGATACCGTGACTCGTGTACATTCGTTTTAAAAATGAATATCGCGTTAGCGGGCCACCGATTTTCTAAAATGACGGTGTTGACGTGACGACGGATCGACGATAAAATAACGTCTGTTTACCCGATCGAAATACGGTAGAGCGAAGAACGCGAAAGTTCGTCGGAAATACGTTTCGAAATAGCGAAGAAGGGAAACCGTTCAAATTATGGGCGTTATTGTTGAACGATTCGCGGCGGGAGACTGTCCGGGACGCGCGCGCCGTATGCCTCGTCTAACAACGAACGACAGCTCCGAACGCGTCGAATACACAAACGAATTCGCCAACGACGAAAATCGTTAACGCGGAACACGAAACAGCCGGCTAGTATAATATTAAAGTAGGCGAACGGTATCGTTTCTTTTTTATTCCGATTATAAACTTATATACCGTACGTACGTGAGCGTGTATATATATATCGGCTGCGAAACGACGACAGTTCGACGACGTTTACTCGACTGTTATATGGTTCGTTTTTTTTTTTTCATCCTTTCGGAAAACTGTTTGCGCCAAATATAGTACGTACCCGGAAGTCGTAAGAGAATAAAAGCAAACGTTTAGAATCGTTTATATACCGCGTGTACGTTTCGTCGTCGATATACGTTTTTCTCGTAAAACACTTTTCGATCGTTATAAATTCCCCCCGCCAAAATGAATTCGCGAAAACGGTCGACGGAATAAAAGGTTGAACGACGCGCGCGGACAATAATCGGCGAAAGCCGCGCCGAGACGCGCTTTTGTACACCGGTGATCGTTCAAAAATTAAAATTGTAACGCGTCCCGTGACGCGCGACACAACCGCGCCGTAAACGAGTGGAAAAAACCGTTTTTTCCGAACGAGATCGACCCATCGGGTGTTCCGTAGATCGTTCCGGTTGCATGGCGTTCGATTGTAGCGTTTTCGGAATCGCGGCCGATGATAGGAACGGAAAAGACCAATGTTTCGGTTTATATTTACTTTGTTTCGTCTTTTATTATCACTATTTATATAACCGAGCGTAATTAAACCGTTTCCGTCCCGGTGATTTCGATCGCCGAACGAAAACGCGTCGAACGCGAATATAGTCGTCGATTTTGCAACGACAATAGCCACACGGACCGGCCCCCCGATAGCCGTCCGAACACGCGAGTATTGCGCACAAGACCGCGGCGCGCCTCTCGCCGTCCCAAGTACGGTTTTCGGTTCGTGGACGAGTGAATAGTGTGTGTGTGTGTGTGTGTGGCGCTTCCGTACTTTTCGTATTTCCGTCCGTTTCCTCGGGGAGGAGTTTTCCCGTTCGCTCGGCCGCATTAACGAACGTTTCGCCGTCGAAAAACCAGCGAACCGTTCCTCACCCACCACCATCCCTGTCACTATTATCCCGCGCCAATACGGCGAACTCGATATAATTCGTTCCGATAATTTTCGACCACCTATTGTCGTATAACGGGACGACGGCGCGAATTGTTAAAATTGTTAAACTAAACTACCGACGACGCCGACGAATTGTCGAATATTTAGAAACCATTATTATTGGTCGCCGTCGACGTTTTTCCAAATATTCGCTGTTCCCGTCAGTCGAGTGCCTGCGACGAAAAAAATCCGCCCAACCGGACGAACGAACGCGAAGTGTAACGCGTTACCGGGTCACGGCTAACCCTAAATCCAATTGTCGGTCGCCGCGGCTTCGGCGGACGACGTAAGGCCGTTTTTCCGGGACGTTTTCAACGATTCGAACGCCATTTTATACCGCGTGGAACTCGGACGCGTTTCCGACGTTCCTGTAGCGAACCGCAACGTGTTAATTCGAAACACTCTAGTGTCTCTAGAGTGGACTCCCGCCGCCGTATACGCGCCCCTATTAAACCGTTTCGCATCTACAAAATGCCCCCCCCGGGGGGGCGGACCGAGTGTGGGGGGAGTCAATTGTTCGGAACAAACATTACGTTCGAGACTACTATTGCGCGCCTACCGAAATCGCGAGCGAATTTTATTTCGTTATTTACCGACTTCCGACCGTTATTCGGTCCGCACGAACGTCGACGATTTTTCGGTCCGTTCGATAGGCCCGTCCGTTCAAATAGTCGCTCGGTGCGAATGGGAGTGGGAAGCGGGAATCGCTGTCCGACGGAACCGGCACATTGCTTACACGCCCCGGTGTTGTACACGGACGTTCCCGATATGAATAAGTAACGTACGGCAGTAATACGAATACGTCGGGAGAGTCGGGAAAATTGACGAAAACAAATGAAAAAACGGACGAAAATCGTTCGCCGGCCAATATTATCGGCGAACGTACGGACGGGGGAAAGTCGTACGGGTCGAGAGTAAGCGACGCGAAATCATCGGACGACCGGTGCTCTCGTCATTTTCAACCTGCGGCCGGGCGGCGAAACAATTTTTGAACCGGTGGTTGGCGCGGGGTGACGGCGCGAAAGCGCGTGGGAAATATACGCCTCGTCTCGTGTACACGGTAGGCGCGACGGGTCGTTTTCTCACGTCGGATACAATATAATATAATAACGATAACGCGTCGGTCTGGATAAGCGCGTACAGTGCGCGCGCGCGTATAAAAAGGGTACGTGTGATTCTTTTTTTTCTCATTATTTTCGGTCGGACACGACGACGGGGGAAAAACGACGGCGGTCTGTTTTTCTGGTCGCGCGCGCACACACACACACGCACACGTGAATTTGGGTTCCCGCGAACGGTAGCGTTATAATAAACGTACCCGGGCGTTCGCAGGTACGCACAACGTTCACGCGTTACAGGTACAATATAGACGACTCTACCCGCCCGTCCCCAGAAATCGTCGTCCCTTTTTACGTCGCCCCCGCGAGAATAATATATTGGATATATATAAATCCGATCGATATCCGGGAGGCTGCGGGCATCCGGCGCGCGCGGTAGACGACCAGACGGCTGCTGCCGCCACCGCCGCCGTTCGACCCCTCCGGCGGAGGCGGCCATCACGTTCCCATACGCACGCACACAATACGCCGTCTACGGCGAGGGAATTTTTAACCTTTTTCTCTCGGCGTTTTTTGTCCCCCTGTTCACTCACGTATCCCTTGCACACGGCCGCCCGTCCGGTGCGCGATACACGCTCGCTGGTTAGTTACGGCGAGGAGGCATTGGGGGGGACTTATTATACACGTACGCGAATCGTCGACGGAAAACAATCCTCCGCACCCGGGGGAGCCCGGTGTCATTCCCTCCCTACCCGCGTAAGTAGGTATTATTATTGTACGTGCCACGGGCAAACCTCAGTAGTGGTGGCCATCCGTCACCGGCACTTGGAATTCCGACTTTTCCGAGTGCCCAACCAAAAAACCGACGTCCGCCGAGTATTCGACGCGGTTTTACACACCGTCGAACGCGACCCGCCGCGACTGCCGGCGGTTTCCAGCGACTAGCCAGCACCGACCGTAGCCAAACGCGAATTCGATTGTTTCGCCGTCCAGCGCCGAACGAAAATCGTCTGTTCGCCAAACGAAATACCCGGGAATTTGGCAATCGTCTGTTGGACACGACGAGTAATCGCCTTCGATGCGGATTTTACGGAATTGCAATACGGACGCATCGGTGAACCGCGCCGAAATAACGATAGTTACTTACCTAACCGTTCCAGTCGATACACATTCGTGTGGTTACGCGACAACATTTCCCGACCCGAAACTCGATAACGATACGCGAAACTACGTCAACAACCCTTTCAGCCAGTGGACGTATTTACGGGCGACGGTGACGTTAGGGGTTTCCCACACACCTACCTGGCCACAGAAAACGTTCGAAAATCTCAAATTTTAAACGCGTCGGTAACACGATCGATTTATTTCGTAAATTATAGCGAAACAAACGAAACACATTGTATACGTTCGACGGATGTATTTCTTCGATTCCGCCAATTCGTTTTTATATGAAACTATTCACGCGATTCTAATAAAACCGGCGTACGGTAATATCGGCGTTTCGAAACTATTTCGTTATTATAACATCTCTCCGAAAAAAGATTCGCCGCTTTCGGTCCGTAACGCTCCCGGCCAAAGGTCGGAATTGAGAGACTCGCGCGCGCCGTAAGTAATGCCGGTCGACGGTGTTTCTCTGCTTACGGGAGACTTGCCGGCTCGAGTTTTTCCTTTTAACGCGTCGTCAGTTTTAGCGTTAATCGTCGCGCGGATCGTAAATACGTTCGCGAGCGAAGCGATTTATTTCCGAAAGTCGGACCACCTCCTCTGGCGAATACTTTCGCGTCCCGGCCGCGATTCGTCGGATTAACGAACGTTTCTTGTGAAACGACAATCTTTTTCCGAAAACCACCGGTCCCTCCCCGTCCCGCTTCGAAAGCGTTTTTCTTTTTCGGGCCACCTTCCTGTTCGATACGCGGTACAACTTGATCGTAAAAGTCGTGTCGTACGGTTGCGTCGTCAACGTTCGCCCGGTAACGCGCGCGCCCGTTCTACAGTAATTACCGACGGGAGGAAGTGTCAGTCATTTTCGAAATGGCGGTCTATTATATTCGTACGCTAACGATTTCTCCGCCGTACATTTCCATGAATATTTTAACGCGACCAGCCGATTAATATACGCGACAATACGCCAACGACGGCGCCGTCGAATCGCGTACGCCGTCTACGTATACCGAATACGCCGTTTCGCTAGCGCGTCGGTTCGTTCTATACGATTTTCCATTCGGTTGTCGGAACGTTCGACGACGAAAGCGACTGTGAAAAACAAAAAACAATTTCGTATACGATCGACGGCGACGGTTCGTCGTGTTTACGCGATTATATTACGGGCGTTTTGCGTCCTAACCGCGTGTCGTTTAATACCGACCGATACCCCCCTTATCCCCCCGTCCCCCGACACACCAAGAGTCGACGATCAAAATTGTCATCGCCCAACCTAACAGTGGCCACGAAATTCGAACGGAATTAGGACGATCTGTTTGTAATTTATCTCGCCCTACCCCCTAAAATCATCATCTTCTTCGCCTCCTTCCCAACTATTCGGGGTCGGCCATCTTTGTTCTCAACCTCGAAATGTATACGATAATATAACCCGGATGAACCCAACACGACGCGTCAAATAAATACGAAGTGATCGAATAAATACGCGGTTTAGTAGTTTTAATATTTCGTTCGTTATAATTTAGAAAAGCTCTTCGTTCGTCCACGTTCTATATTTCCGCGATTAGTTGGTCAACGTCGTTCCTTTAAAATTATCCCTATAATAACTCTCCCCTTTGTACTCTCCATTCCTTAGAATCTGTTTGTGATATTCCACACGTCCCTTTCCAACGCCCTTCTTAGAAGCACGACGAAGGGAGCTCGCGTTTTTGGTTGACAAATACAACGTTCCTTTTAATAATACATCCATTCCTCTCGGCTATCTCCCGTCATTCGTTCCTTTCAGCAATCTAATTTTATCATATAATTCCTTGTAATAATGCGCAACTATTGTAGCCAATTGTTTTTTATACAAAGTTTCGATAAAAAACGAAATAATAATTAGTCGACACGACGAAACACGCTTGACCCGATCGCCCCGGATTCTTCGGTCCTCCTCCTCAGTCTTTCAACGCTCAATTCCGTAACCGTTCTTCCGAACCGTCTTTCCTCTCATAACACGATCACCTAAGACTGTTATCCCTCGTCCACAATCGACGCTACGCTTCCTTTTACAATCCCTCCCCGTTCCCCCCAAACAATACGCCATATTCAACGCGCATCGCTATGTACGTCGTATGTCGGTCCCGTAATGGCGTATTATTGTATAGCGTTACGTACGAACGTAATTACCGGTAAAACGATCGTTTATATTTTGCGAAATTCGTTTCGAGGGCGCGTTGTCGCCGAGAAATCGCGAAAAATTCCTTACGACGCTCAAACGGTAAACAATTCCGTCGAAAACGAATACGTATTACGCGCGACGGTGTAAACCCACGGCGGGGAGGGACGTGCTCGCGACTCTTAAAATATTTCGAGTATTCGCGATAAATATTCCGTTATAATTCGAAATTTCGGAACGCCGTGTTATTTATCCGTCCCGTTCACGCGGAAATAATAAACGTGGACGAAAAAACGCGGGTGGGCGTTAGGTAGAATTGTTCAAAATCAGCCTCGATTCCGAAAAAAAAATTGTATATATATATATAAGTGTATATACGTTGTACGCCCGAACAAACTACCGGTAAAGCGTTTTCGGATCCACGAAAATTTTATCGAATTTCGAAATAGAAAGTTTCTCGCTTGACTCGATTTACGCCGCCGATTCGTGTTTTACCGTCCGGTCGTTCACCGCCCGTAGAGGTTGTCGAATTATTTCGGTAAACGAACGTACGCGACGACATTCGCGTGTTTTTACGGGGAAGGGGTATTCGCTAATCTCGAAACCGAACCGCATATCGCTCGCGTTATACCGATACCGTTCGTACGCCTCGGAATTTCTTCGTTTCCGTTGACGAGCCACCCGGTCTTTTCCCATTTTCGGGGCATCTCCTACCGGTTAAAATTAAACTCTCCGTTCATCGAAACTAACCCGGTAGAGTTTTCTTCGATACGTAGAAATCAAATATTATTAAACAACGTCGACGTGTTTCGAAAAGGTCGGCATGGTATCCATGGCGACTGAGTAAACAGAACGAAATTTCGAATTCGAAAAATCAAAGCGAACGCTTAACGACCACGAAAATAGTTAACGAATACACACCCGGTTACTCGACGGGCTCGCCGCTCTATTTATACACCGAATTGGATATACCGAGTTTAAAAGCGCGAAAATTCGGTCGCGATGTATTCAAGGTTAAAGACATTCTCAGTGGGAACGGCGGGTTATTGTAACGGTTGGGTGGGATGAGGAGGAGGAGGAGATGGGCTGTAGTAAATTACGCGCTCAACGTCCCGGAAACGAATCGTGTCTAGTCCGGGTACGTTATTGTTGTTGTTTTACGCGTCGGCCGATTTTACCCCGCCGTAGTTTACGACGAAAAGCGAAAAGACCGTCGGCGTCTTCGTCACGAACGCGGGCGGTTTTCGCATTTACTTTTTCAATACGCTCGACGCGCGAGACAAGTTCGGACGCGTGTTCGAACAACAGTGAGCGTCGCCGCTATTACGGGACGCGTCGTTTCTTCCGGTTCCGGAATTTCCGATCGAACGAAATCGCCAAAATTGATAAAAGGAAAACACGTTTCGCGACACCGTTCATTAGGTCGGACGTGACACGATTTGTGTACGATAGGCGCTAATGTGTTCGGTACGTCGTTCTATAAAACGAACGGCGCTTTATTGGAAATAAATATTTCTATAAAAAAACGCACGAATAACATATTTTTCGCGTACCTACGTGATTTCGATCCGTCGATTGGTAACAACCTCCGCTCTATTGTCCGCTTTCCTTTTCGTTTATACGCACCAATCGTTTCGCGTACGGAGACAATTTTGGTTTTTTTTTAACGATCGTTTAACGAAAAACCGTTATTAACGTAATAATCGTCCGTATAGAGAGCGCGCGCGCGGTGTATTCCGTACGTAATACGACATTTATTTTTGAAAATTCGGCTAGTTTCGGCCGTACGTCGGCGCGTATGTCGTAGCTTTTTCGGCGCTTACACGAAAATCCGGCACGCTCGTTCTAGGAGACATGGTATCCGTTACCATACGTATGTTTGTGTACGTACGTTTGTTTTTGTTCGACAATCGGCGAATTTCGGATTTCCGTACGTTCTTGTTACGCGTATTACGACGAAATTATCGAGTTTTACGCGCAAAACGGACGACGGGAAGAGAAGATGGCCCGGGGCGGCGGAGTGTCAGTAGGACATCGAACTTTCGGAAGTGGGTGGCGCGAAGAGAATGTTTCGAATAAGTTTCGATTGTCGTCGTCGTCCACCGCCGTGTATGGAGCGACGTGTCAGCTCCGTGAACGAGGCGAAAGAGCACACACGGGGCGGGCGCGCATTTACATGTTTGTGTAACGTATCCTAGAGTAACGCTCGCCGTTTTCGTTGAATAATTAAGCGCGTTCGATACGCGCGCGCCCGCGTAATCGAGACGTGGACACTTTTATACACTCGCGTATTCATATATATATATACACACACACATGTCGTACGATTAAATGGTAGCGAATCGCCAAGGGCGTGGGACGTAAATGAACAACGACCGCGTCGCTTTAAAAACTTTTTTCGTTTTTTTCCGCGATTTTCGACTTGTCCGCCGGAACGAACTTCTTAGGCGAATTTCCAACCGCCGGAACAATCGTCAACATTTCGGTGTTCCGTCGTTCGCCATACGTTCCGCGTCCGAAACCGTACGGCGATCCGATCGGGCCAAACTTCCAACGGTCATTTGCAGTGGGTTAACGGTCGGCCATCGCCGTGTTCCTTCGGCGATGTAAATTCTCGAAACGTTCAACGGCCGTGTGTCCATCGTCACTTGTTACTTCCGGGCCCTTTGCCGGGTCTGAAACAAGATTCGTTCGCGTCGCGACATTTTAAGTGAAAAAGGCCGTAAACGCCGTTCCGTCCGGGCTCGGCTAATCGCGAGACTAACGTCGTATGTACGGCGGACGACCGATAATTTTCGATACGAACGTTTCGCTTCTATAAACGAAGGACATTTCGACGCTACTGCTGCGCGTACGCGAAAACGAGTAAACACGTCGACCATTTGTTGGACAATTTTTACCAGCCTCGGCGTTGTTTAATTTCCGGACGCGGCGCCGAAATCGTTATCCGGCGTACGACCACCGCGCGCAACCGTGACCGCTGTACAATACCCGAAATACGTACGGGCCGCGCATTTTCGTGTTCCGTACGATCGGACTCTTGCCCGAGAGACGCGACTCCGGAGGACATACGCGCACGCGGTTCGACACCGCCACGTCCCGTCCTCTAATATTATAAATGAACGGGACGTTGTTTCGTTACCGTCGGTTATTCGAATACCGAACTATTACTGTTCCGGCGTACCAGCGCGTAAATGTACTCGTTCGCGGAATCGGTCGTGGCCGAACCTCCGGTTTGGTTGCCGACAAACAGTGACTCGGCGGCGGTCAACTCGAACGTGAAAAATAATCGAATACGTCTCGAAGATGAACGAAAAACGGTTGGCTAACGAATTTCCCCTAATTGTCGCGGCCGGGTTGCTTTCGACGCAAACGATCGATACGGTTTACGCCGGCCGACGACGTATCATCGTAAACGGTTCCGTTTTATCGTTTTCCACGTTGACGAACGATTGGTCCGCCGCCGCCGTAAATAACGTCGAGTATCGAATAAAAGCGGCGCGTTACGTACCGCGAGGACGGACGACGTTTTTCCTTTCTTGATATTACTTCCGTCGTTCGTGTCTCGGCCGATATAACGTACGAAATTAACGTTTTCTCTTTCCGCCCTTTTCGGCCGCCCACCTTCGATTCGTTCGATCCGCGAAATGGGCCGTGAGCGTCGTCTTCGACGTAAATATTATTTATAACAACGGCAACGAAAACCCGCTGGTTATTGTCTTTTTAAATTTGCCCAGTTTTCGGACGTTGGTTGTGACGGAGGAGGGTGTCTCTCTCTAAAAACCGAGACTGGGGCTAAATGACGATCGGTCGAGCCGTTGTTTGGTGAAAACACGGGCGGCCGTTTTCGTTTCCCCGAATCGATCGGCGCGTAAACACGTTCGCGGTTCGAATTGTTGTCGACAATACAACGATAATACGCAACGTCGGACGCCTTTTTAGGGTTGTTAAACCATTTTTTTTTCCCGTCCCGGGTGAAAATCCGGGTCTCGTGAACTTTACGACCCGCGGCCCCGCCAGAAGTGCCGGGGTTCTTTTCACCTCCCCGTCGTAATAATATGTATATATATATATATATATATATATATTCTCGAAATACGATCTACGTATATATTGTACGCCGTTATACGCGTAGTGTACGTAAGTGAAACGGCGTCTGTCCGGTATTAGGGATCACGCCAAAACCGCACTTTGCCGATTAACCCTCGACGTTGTATACGTATAATTCGATTCGTTTTACGATATTTATATATATATATATATACACGCCCGTCGACTATAAATTATTACGGAATCGGACTCGAGGGAGCCGAGTTTCGTTTAAAAAATATATACGTAACGGTATAGGAAACGAGACCAGGTCGGTTTCGACAGCGGACTCCGTTTATACGCCGAACCCGTATAACGTCTAACCCAACCTGACCGTTGTTCGTTCGTCGCGCGTGTTGGCCGCGCAAACCTGTTACCGGTGGTAAGTGCAGAACGCGCCCCGGGATTCGTAGAGATTTGAACGCGTTCGCGACTCCCGTAAACCGTTCGAAAAACGTCTCGCCCGTCTTTTTCGACCGTCTCGGTCCCCGGCAATCCGGCGGTGGCCGTATATCGCGTCGTTCGATCGACGCCGGCCGCCGTTCGCCGTTCTCGTCCGGTACCTTAAGCCGGCCCAATTACGTCCGTTCGCTACGGCGTGCCGAGAATGTCAATGTATTTCCTGCGGTCCGACGACCGCGTCGTCTCCTACAAAACCGTCCGAACTATCCGTCCCGCGTCATCGTCCGCCCCGCGTCATCGTCCGCCCGAAAACCATTCTGTTAATATTGTACGTGGAAATCGAACGGAGCGAACGAGCTAATATTCGTCTTTCGGACAACGACACGGGCAGTTATAATTCGTCTATTTAGCGAAACGCGTGTGTAGAACACGTAATATGTACGCGCGCCACGCGTACGCGACGAACGTCCGAAATATTTTTCGGCCCCCTTTTTATATTACTGGCGCGCGGGCGCGTTTCTCGAATCCCTTTTACGGGACGACCGGGTGCCGCGGGCCGGGGCTGCGCTGTCTCGCGCCGTGCACCGAAAAGCCGGGGAACGGTCGCGTCGGGCGCGTGTTCGAACGCGGAAAATCCCCGCGTCCCCTCCGCCACGCCGGGAAACTCTGCAACACGCGTGCCGGGGTGTGTCCCTACAGGGTGTAGCGACTATATAGATTCACGGTCCCGAAATGCGCGGCGATCGTACGCGAAAATAACGACGAATCTCGTTTCGTAATGACGTCGTCGACCGCGAGCTAACGACCGATCGGTGCGTAATCGTAAATCAATTGTTTTTTTCGTTATATTCGTACGTAGACGCGGGACGATCGCGTAATTTGTAATCGACGTTTCCGCCGGCGGTTTACCGTCGGGCGAACAACGCGATCATCGCGCCGGCCGGTTACGACCATCGTTAATCCACCAGCCCCCGGGGATTTTCGATCGGCTCGCGACGCGTACGGAACATTATTTTAGACGATCGGCGTATCGGAAAGAAAAACGACGATTCCGAAACCGCGTTTACCGTTAAAATCGTCGCGCGTTGTTTTAAGTTTTACGTACGTATTTGCTCGCGTTTTTCCGTCTCGCCCGCACAATTCTAGCGGTGTACGAACGGAGGACGACCGCGCAATACGAAATGTACGTGTTGGACAAGTAACGGTTCATTTTGTCGCCTCTGCGAAAATGCGCGCGAAAACCGCGCCGCGGTTGACGTAACCGCTTTTTTCGTTTTACGATCGTACCGACGACGAAACGCGCCCGATAAAAGAAATCGAATTTTCTTCCGTTCCAAGGAACGTGAATTACCGTTCTCCGCGCTTTATTGTTCTATAGACGGCCGACCGAGAGTTTCGCCGGTTTTCCGTAAGCCTACCGTACGGGGAAAACGAACCGGCGCGCGTTACTCGACTTGTCGTCTCGAACGGTTTTACTTTATTGTCGTAAACGGCCGAATGTTTATTTATTATTCGCGCCGCGTAAAATTACGGCGGAAATAAACTCGGACAACGCGAAATGGCGATCGTTTTTCTCGTACCGATCGTTTTACGACAGACGGTCTGCCGTACGGCGGTCGGCGGTTAAACAGCCTCTACTAATCACGCGCGCGCGCGCGCGCGCGTGTGTGTACTGGACGCTTCGAAAGTCGTCGAACGCGACGATATTTTTTGGCGTGGGCGCCGTTCGGGACGAAACGAATGGAATTGGCGAAAACAGTGGAAAAATCGGCGACGAAAATACGACGGCCGTATATAGATCGCCTCGGGAAAGGCGTTTCCTCGTTTCCCCCCCCCTCGGCTCCCGAGTTTTGGTATACCGGCCCCGTTAAACGACGGAACATTCGAAACACACCGTATAATACTTACACTATAAGGGACGCGAGGAGGTGTGCGCGGGTACGTATATATATATATACATATACGGATTTAGGGTACGCGCGACGCTGTCGGCGCGAAAGCGGCCGGAGACCGGCGGCGAGGGTAGCAGCAGCTCCGCGCCGCCGCTCGTGTCTCTTCTGGACGTATATATATATTATACTCGACCACGCCGTCCCGCGCGAAGTCGTTTACCCCGGAAATTCGGTCGTCGTCGGGGCCACCGCCCCCGCGGTCGTCATGGCAACGCCCTCCGAGTCCGCGGCACATTGCACAGACACTGTTGTACGCGCCGCCACCACACCCGGAAAAACTCCGCCGCGGTTTTCCCGCGGCGCCTCCACTTTCCACAGCCCGACGGCGGTACCCTACGATCGTATTAACGCGCGCGCGAGTACGGCCTCGCCGTTGTATACGTCCGAAATAATTTGATAATCGCTATTACCGAAAAACCACCCCCACATACACACAACGACGGCCGAAATTTCCCACCGATATCGGAAACGGGTTTTCGAAACGGGAATTCCCGTGCCAATTCGACGATTCGTCGCGTCGGACGAGACAAATACGCGCGCCCGTAGTTCTCCGTAATCGTCGACGACCAGACGATTGCCGGTCGGGTCTCGTTAGCAACGCTCCAATCCGTCCGATTCGTAGTGTTTTTTTTTTTATTAGCCGTTACGCGGTACCATCCCCGCTCGGTTTCTGCAATTCGGATAGGACCACAACGGGGAAACCTCATATTTCTCAAGGAACCGAATATTGTATTGAGCGCGAGCTCGAAATTAACGCGTTTCACCGCGGGAAATTATATATCGTCACTATTTCGGGCGCGTTTTACGAACGCCGCCGGTTTTCCGATTAATTTTCCGATTAGGCGAAAACAAAAGCGCACGCTATATATTTATATAACGATTATTATTTCGTTCGGCGCTCGCAAGTTTCCCTATTCGTAGTGACGACGGTTCATTCGCGACATAACGCGTAAAACGCGCGACGGGTCGTCGACAAAGACAAAAGTTATAACAAATAAATACGAACGTAAGATTACAAATTCGATATTCGCGTTTATTTGTTAATAAACGTACGCGAAATATTACCACAATAATAATGGTAAGCGTGGTGAACGCCCGTGTAAGAGGCCTGCCGCGGCAGTTGGTAACACAGAAATCCTTTGAAACGCGCGGGGTTAGTAGTAAGCCGAAAATCGTGATTACGTAGACGGCCGTTCCGACTGTTCGTGACGTTAATTTATCGAAATTGCGCGCGTCACCGTCGTACACACACCGTACGGAAGGAACTACTTTCGGCAGTTTTCGAATCGCTCCGGAGAAACGTTAATCGTCGAATCGACACGCCGTGTTTATGTCGCACGTTGCGCGTAATCGTCGTCGCCGAGTAAATACGACTTTCGTTTTAAATACGCTCGTGTTCGTACGGTCCGTTTAGATTTTTCGTATTCGCCGCGGTCGGCCGTTCCTCGTACGAGAATTTCCGGATATTACGTTCATTACGCGAATCAAAACGTTCGCCTCGATTCGGGGCTCCGTAAAATTTACACTTGGGCGATACGCTCGTAACAACACTACCTGGACGCGCGCGTCGGTCGACCAATAATTCGAGCTAAGGCACTTGCCGGGACGTACGTAAACGGGGGTTTTTCCTTTCGAAATTCCTCGTCGAACCGTTCTCACTGGGTCGCGCACGGTCCTTATTTACGGCCGACCGGGCACGGTTCGAGGTACGCGCGTATTTTACATACGGTTTTCGTCACCCCGAAACTGTTAGCGCCCTCGTTTTGGGAAAAAATCTATCGGCTTGCCGCCACGAGTTATCCCGTCTCGGGTAAACAACGAAGTACACGCGCGCGCGTGTATAATACGCGTTTCGAACGAGTACGTTGGCGCGGTCGGCGTTCGTATCGAAATGGGGAGAGAGAATCGGGCAAAAATTAGTAGAGGGACGCGCGAGATTCCGACGAAAAATAAAAGAACCAAGGTGTCTCGTGAAGGGGTTGGCTTTCATCCGGAGGACCCTTCCGGCTGACGTAATAATTTTCATATTCCGTAATACGACCGTAATAAACGACGGTTATTTTTTCACTCGAATATATTAATAACGTATTCGTGCCCGTAAATGTTCGTGTCGAAATAACCGCGATCTCGTCCAACTTGTTTCAGACGGTTTAACATTATTCCCTTCGTCGGCTTTTGAACGCATCGACGTGGCCCAAATGCACGAGAACAGTAACTGGACCGCGGATTACGAAATGTCGAATGGATATCGTTATCGGTCCGGTCGCGAACCCAACGTTTTTCCAACTGTCGATAAAATAACGTAACGCGAAAGCTCCAAAAACGAGTGCCGCGGCCGGACGGCCGTTCCATTTTGACAAATCGGAGTGTAGGCGCCGAAATATTTTTGAACGAACACGGGTACTTACTTCTTCCCGAGCCCACCGAATCCGAATACCGAACGAAACGCGACGATTTTGGTCGTTTACGATCGCCCGCAAATGGCCGCGCGTTCGTACGCGACACAAATCGTATAGACCGCGTAAGAATCGCGTAGATCGCGCGACGGTTTTCGTTTGCGGTACATTTTAGTAGCCCGTTTTCGTAAATAAATAAACGCAGTTTTAACGTTTCCGATTATTCGAACGTCGGGGGAAATATATAATATGTACGCGCGCGTTATTGAGACTTCGGAGTTTTGACGACGCGACGCCGTCGCGATTTCGCGTGCGCGTATTAAAAATACGAGGGTCGGTATAAAAAATACGATCGTATAAAAACCGACGGACCGCGGCGTGTAATAACGACTCTTCTGCGGTACATGGTGAAGTGGGGCGGGTAGGGGGGTAGCAAGAGGGGGGTCGAGGTTGTCGATAAAAACACCTCCCTGGTTACTAGCACTCGTCGTTATTGTTTACGACGACATATTTTGACAAGTTAAACGTTAAGCGCGATATTATTAACCCTATATAACCAAGCGCGCGGCCCGTAATAGGGTCGTCATATTATACTTTTTACGAGTTTGGCCAAATTATACTTAAAGTTCGACTGTAAGTACGTTATATATATCTGTATAAAACTTTACGAAGGCGGAAACTTTTTTTAAAACTCGTTATAATCGTGACGGAGCAGAAAACGAAAACGTATTACGCAAAACGTAATAAACCTCTCTCGGCGTTAATTTGTTTAATTTACCGCCAGCCGTCGGCCGTTTCCTTTTTTACGTTTCGCCAACGATTCGACATTAATATCGAAAAGGACCGTTTTAATTATTATCGTTCCCTCAATATCGGTGGGTAATCCAAATCGTACGATATACGACGCCGTGTGTACCTTCGTCTTATCTCGCGTACGACGGGTATTAGTCGGTACAAACGATTTCGTCGTTGTTCCAACGAAGTTCGCGATTATCGACGTAAAACCAATTATTATAATACGTCGACGTTCCGATTTTTCCAATACAATCGCGTAACGAATATTCCGCCATTTCTTTCATTACCCCGATCGTACGAAAAACGAATTTTCCTAACCTCTTTCCCAGCTTTGTGGGATCGGCCACCTTGGTCCTCGACTTCCACTTGACCCGATTTCCCGCGTCATTCGCGTGTACACACACCAGCGGTCCTCGTATCACGCTCGATCGAGTCGGACCGTTTCTTTTCAATCATTCAACGCTCAATCCCGTAACCGTTCTTACCGTTTCCGTATCGTCTCTCTCCCCTCCATAACACGACCATCTAGGTCCATTCTCCCTCATTCACAATCGACGACGTTACCCCTACGCCGAGCGAATATTTAAAAAAAAAACCGGGCGTTTATCTTCGAATATTTTCTAATATACGACCGTTTCGAATCGAAATTTACGTAACGTAAAAACGAAAATAAACCGAAAGCGGCGTATCGTTTCCGTACGGTTTACGAAGAATCGCCGCTGCGTCATCGCGTCGACGAATAACGCTATAACAGTATACGTTTAAACAACTCGGGCCGCGGCCAAGTAAATGTTGGTAATCTTTGACTGGCTGATCGTTAACCGTTCGGGTGATGTGGATGACCGGGCGCGATCCGCGATTAAATTCCACATTCGGTTCGATATCGGAAACGGCGAACGAAACGTATCCGGCCGCCGTTGGAGATTTCCCGAGACGTTCGGAACCTCGCGAAGTGTCGGGGGCGCAATCCGCGAACTGGTCGCGCGCGTAATAGCGCCGTTTTCGTCGTCCAATTTACGATCGACGGTCGGCGATCGATAATACTTTTGATCGGACTCGCGTAATGAACGTTCGGGTTACTCGGACTGACGTACCGTACTTACGGCGAAGTATCAAAACGGGTCGTAGGGGTGGTGAAAATATAACGCGTAACTATTTCCCGCGCTATCGTACCAGGACGAGATTTGGTTTGGTTTTTGGATTCGTGCGCGCGCGAATAATATGGAAGATCGGGTCAAGCGGAGATTGAGGACCAACGTAGCCGCCGAACTTAAATAACTGAGGAAAGAGGCGAGTAAGAAGATATATTATTATTATTATACGCCCCCCTACCGCGCGTGTTCCGAATTCTTAATAAATATCGCGACGACGTAACACCGTCGATGGGTACGCGCGTTTATATCACCGGGTGTACGTAAGGATGGAGTCCCGTGTGTTTCGTCGGCTACAACCGACGTCGGTTTAAACGATTCCGCCGCTCCGGTTTACGGCGACGATAAATAATAATAAGACGCGGGCCGATTTGTTTTTTTATCGTGAACCTACCCGGGTTAGTACGAATAATTTTCGTTTAGAAAGTTTTACGCGACGTTCTACGTTGTTTTCGGTCCCTCTTATTCGCGTTCCGTTCGCTCGTGATTCTACCAATGGACGGTGCTCCGTCCCGCGATTTTCACTACGAAATATATATACAATGGCGTACTTAGACCTAAATTTTTTTTTAGGGGGGGGGGTTAATTTTTTAAAAATTAATCGGATGACCCTAACGAAACAGGATATATTATAAGCTTTAATAGATTATTCATTTTTAATGAACACGTTATATTATAACGTGTATTGAAGTTTAAAAATATTTTGGTTTTTTGCTATTATTGGCTAATAATATACGTAAAAAATTAATTTTTCCTAGAAATTTTCGGGGGGGGGAGGTTATGTCCAACCTTTTCCGTTAGTACGCCACTGTAAATATATTTTTTTTTTCCGCGCGTCGATTTCTCGAATTATATATAATCATTAATAATTGACGCTCAAACTCGCGCGCCGGTCAGTAAGCACAGTCGCTCAATCGGAAATGTACGGCAACCGTTTCCATCGAACTACCTGACCACCAGACACCGAATGTTTAAGCGATCATTATTATAAAAATACCGAGATGTTTTAGGAGTGATCCGTTTATACGTCCGACTGTAGAAAATAATAACGAAGTTAGGGAGTTGGGGAGAGTTGACTTTACAAAGTTGTTCGTTAACTAACGGAAATGCCTCGAATTGAATAATAATGGATCGTTTATCGATTTAACGAAATGTATCCTTAAGTTATTATTAAAAGAAAAGAAAACCGGAGAAAATTTCGATTTTTTTTTTTGGAATTTTTCGCCATCCGTTTTTTTTAATTTTTCCTACGTATTAAACGTATAAACGTAAGTGAGAAACCCTGTCGATCGTGTTCGGCGACGAAAAAAAAGGCGAATTTTCAAGGGGCGTTACACGGCTTTTCTATTTCGATAAGTGGTGAACGAAAATGTAAAAAAAAAGTCCGCGAAGAATTTTCAATTAAGCCGAAACGCGATTAAAGGTTTATTCCCGAAACGAAAATATTTTACTATATTTATATATATAATCAGCGACGAAAAATTGTTTGTCGCGCTGTAGCCTTTACGTAGCCGTACCCTTTAGATATATAAAATCGTTAATCGTCCCGGGCCAGATTCGGTACGAGAAATCCGATAGAAAAGTTTTGGATACGGATTTACGGCGACTCGCCGATACAACGGTTTTTCTATTTTACAAAAGATACGCTCGTGTACGGTATTCTCGTGAAAATCGTCAAAGACAAACAGAATCGAAACGTTTACGGACAAAGCGAAAATATCGGACCGTGGTGAACGGTGCTCGTCGTACGCTTAACCTTTTTTCGTAACGAATTAAAATCGATTCCGGGATTCCGAACGGTACGTACAAATACCGAAGTCGTTAAATTTGGACGAAACGCGCAATAGGAAAATCGTTTTTTTAACAAAAACACGACTCGATTCGTCGGCAATAGGATAGTGACGGGAGAAACGACGGTATTGGGCGGAAAACAAAAACGAACGGACAGATGTACAACTCTTCCGACGAGGCCAATTGACAACGGTACACATAACGTTCAGTTAGGCGATTCCAATGGACGGCCGTATAATTGTCGGGGTACCGTTGACGTTTCGGACAGCGCGAAAAACTCGCCGATCGGCGACACCGTCCTAGACGGCGGGACGCGCCATTTTCGTTCGTTAAAAAAGTTACGGCGACGGGAAATCTCGCGGGGCACGGGCGGGGCCCGGCGGAGGTGCCTAACCGTACCGGCGGTGTGCGTCCACGCCGTTCGTCGTCGTTAATAACGAATAATTAGGAAACGTCACGCGACCGGTTCCCGTTGCGTTCGGACATCGGGCTCTTCGCGTTAGAGACTATTGATCCTTAGCCTGTCCATTGTTTGTTTTCGCTGGCGCGTGCGTAAACTAATACGGTCGTATGTACAAATCGCGTGGTCGCGCGATACGCGTGTTGAACGCTACGAAAGGGCGCGTTCGTGGCCACGTACGTTCACGACGCCGCCTCCCCTGGGTGTTACCAGCGTGTGTGTGTGTGTGTGTGTTTGTGTGTGGAGGAGGTACGTGTATGAGGCATCGTCGCCGGTCACGGACCGAAAATTCGCGCCCGAACGTCGAAAAGCCGGCGGAAACGACGGCGGAGTGGATACGGACGATAGGCCGTCCTCGCGAACAATAAGGGTGGTACGTTCAATCTCTATGGCGCGCGTGATTGATAATGTAACGGTATACGTAAAACAGTTTGTCAACGAGAAAACGTACGAACCGGTTTCGGTCGACATTCGATTAGACGATGTAAATACAACGGTCGTGACGGCTACAAAAGCGACGGGCAACTTCCGCGCGTACGGCCAACAATTTCGGGCCGTATTTTCGCGGCGTTTTCGGCTATACCTGATCAAACGTCGCGGTTACCGAAATTGGTTACGAACCTCTCGTCTTTTTCACATGTTGGGCGCCCGTTTGACGAGACGAGACACAGCGTCCGTCTGTGAAAACGCCTCTACCCGTTGGTGTCGACGGTTTCGAAACGATAATTTCTCCTCCTCCCCCCTCCCCGAAATGATCGCGTACGTTACGATATCGACGTAACCGATCTAACCGAACAACTAATATATGAGTTCGGTTTGAAACGCGTGACGAAATATTAGTAATTCGTTCGTCGAACGGGACACGATAAAATGCCGGAAGCGCACGGACTTGTTAGCGAATCGTACGACGAATAAAACGGCTCGCTAATAAAAGCGACGAATAACCGTAAACGCCGACGGTTTTACGGATTAGTGTTTGGTGGACTAGGCGAACCCGCCGCCGCCGTTCCCCTCGGACGTCTTTTATGGCGTTTCGGTCCCGAGCGGCCTTGACGATTACGACTTTAGACGTACCTATTCCCGTCCGTACGTAGCTTCCAAAGAGACGCGAAACTTCGTTAAAAAAATTTACGTCGTGTATTACGCGTTTAATACGCCGGAATGTTTAAAGGAGTCGTATTGTACGCCGCTACTTGTCGTCGTATGACGTTATCGCGTATTTACGACGCGACTATAGAGCGTTTACGGGTACCGCGGCGAAATTAACTCCGGATTCGCGCCATAATTGTCGATAAAAACGATTCGAAACGATATTGAAAACCCGACCCGACGGGTTCGTTTTACGGCCACCGCGACCGTTGCCGCCTCTTAACTACACACCTATAAGGGTGTCTATAATGAAGATAGCGAAAACGTTTTCTTCGTTCCGCAACGTCGGGGCTACATACGGTCGTCGTTAAAGTTGGTTCTCTTTTGATTCGGTCGATTCGTCGCGACGGACTGTTTTGTACGATAAACCAGTAACCGTGGCGAAACTTTATCAAAAACGTTGTTCGAGCCGCCTTTCTTAACGCCGCGGTAGCGAATAATTGGACGTTCTTATCTGTCCGATAACGTTTTCGCGTCGGACGTACATTTTTAGTCCCCGAATTACGGTAGTTACTTGGAAAAAACGAAATTTCCGATTAAAGCGGTCGGCGAATGTTCGCGAAAATTCGTTTGACGACCCCGGTCGTTCCTTGTCGTCCGCGTACGAACTAACCGATACGTACGAAACGACGGTTGATCGATAGCCGACTACTACGTTTATTCTGTTTCGGTAAACGATTGCGTCCCCGGTCGGTGACGCGCTCGAGTTCGAACAAAACCGGGTCGACGAAATACGAAAATCCGATTACGACGCGTCGCCATTACGATCGATATAGACGCGAAACAAACCGAGCAAGACGCGCACGATGACACACACACAAACTGGCCGATACACTCGCGCGATTTCGGTCGGCGGGAATTAACTACGCGGGAATTGACCACGGTGTCGCGCATAAGGTCACCGCGCGTACGAAATGGCTCGTGCGTTCGCTTTCCGTACGCGTGCGTTCGTATACGCGATGCGACCGAGCGGAGTTTTACGCGATTCGACGGCGGAATAAAATTCCGATTACCTCCGATCGTCAGTTGCACGCGGTACGCGAAACTTTCGGTCTCCGGCGGGCCCCCGCGTTAAAATAGCGGTCAAATAGTAGTGTGGTCGCCTCGCGTTCTCCAACAAACAACCGATACACGACGATAAACAAGTGAAACCGCCGACCCGAACGCAATCGACCGGCGTATCGTTCATATTAAACGCGCGATGTCCGCCGGTTGATGTTCGTTCGTCGGGCAACTCGGTCGACTAAATATAATCGAACGTGAAGGCCAACGTAACATCGCGACCATTTACGACAGGTCCGAGTTGTTTAAGGTTTACGCGAAACGTACCTATCGGGACCCGAACGGAAATTAGTCGAGTTGGCGAACGCGGTGTAATTGGGTCAGTCGCTATATTCGGAACGAGTAATGACGTACGACATATCCGTACGAAATATCGACGAAATTTGTACTTTCAAAGTTCCGGTAGACGCACGTATTGGTTCCAAGTATCGTCTGTCCTCCAGCACCGAGGAGGCGGTAGGTTAGGACGGAAAGAATTTCGTCGTTGTTTTTCGAACCGATATTTTCTTCGGGAAACGGATTCCCGTAAAACGGTCGTCGTTTCGTTTAATCCGTACCTACTCCAAACTCGTATTATTTCGCCGATATCGCGCGTAAACAAACAATTCGTTCGATTTTTAACGTCGTGGATCGTTCTCCTCCAACGAAGTTCTGTCTCTTTAACCGAACGGGGACTAACCGGTCGTTGGCCGGTTTGTTTTCGATTCGAATATTCTCGCGTGAAACGATGCCGCCACAACTCGCGAAGAATAATTGTAAAAATAAAAAAGGATAAGAGAAGCCGGAGAAATTAACGGTCGAGTTATAATTTTACGAGCGCACGAATCTAAGTAGAGTCGCGATGGATTCGAGATGTGCTGAGAGATTTACTTTATAAATAAACGATTCGATCGAATTGTATCGAACAAACACGCTCGCGCTTAGCTGGTGCCGACGTTGACTCTTCGCAGTCTCGACCGGGTGAAAATAAAAAACGTACTTTCCGAGTTAACAGAAAAGGGCGTTCGAAATATTAAGATCGGGACGTACGACGTATGGACGAAGTCGGCGACAAATCATACGTAGCGAATAATTGGAACCGCCGCCGAATGGTTGCGGCGAACAACCGTTCCCGCGTTTTTTGAAAATTCAAACGACGGTTACGCGCAATGTATACCGCGAATTTCGACACACACGCGAACGCGCGCGCCAACGACGTATTGTACATTATATTGTTGTCGCCCGTGCGTGTTTTTTTCCAAATTTCCCCCTCCTGATCCCTCTCCGGGTTTCCGTCGTACCGGCACCGGAACTGGAGGATTGTGGGGAGGGGGATCGCCCTTGGGAAAAAAAAATTAAAAATTAACAAAAAGGAGCCGCCTCCCCCCGTCTGAAAAACCCCATAACACACACGTAACTTCTCACGGTATTTGGCCGCGGTGCTCGAGGGGTGAAAATCGGCGGCGCGTCGCTTAAGTCCACGCGGTCGTCGTCGTCGTCGTCGTCGTAGTCGAGGTCGTGGTCGCGCCATATATATATATATATTATGTACGAGGAGGGTCGGATTATAATATGCGCGCGCGCGAGTAAGTCCCCGGTGCCGAACAAAAGGGCGAAAAAACCGTTAAGACCAGTTTTCTTCGCGCGTCTTTTGTGCGCGTGTGTGTCGGAAGGAAGAGAAAAGAACGGACGCGACGTCTGCTGCAAAGACCCCCGGAACGCGCGCGCCCCGGACCGGATCCATTGTGCCGATATACCACCTATGTGTATATATACGCGCGGTGTACACCGCCTCAGACACTATTGTACTATTTTATTATTATTATTATTATTATTCGATCGTAATAATAATAATAATAATAATAACGACGTTCCAGACGGGCGTGCGTGTGACGAGAGGGAATATAGGAAGGAAACGGGAGCACCGGTGAACAGAACAAAAAATAATACGATAATAAACCGTACGAATTTTAACGCGCGCGCGGTTTTCATTTTGGTCTCTCCATATACGCATACGTGTATGTGTATAATATATGTATGCTTGTATGTGAATGTATGTGTGTATATGTATGCGTGTATGTATGCATGTGTGTGTGTATATGTATGCGTGTATGTGTGTAGATGTATGCTTGTATATTTATGTGTGTGTATGCGTATATGTGTGCATACGTATGGGCGTGTATCGAGAATAGGCGGCAATTAGCGGTCTGTCCTACCGAAGAGGTATTTCGTACTCGAAATACATCGAACCGGTATTCCGCGAGTGTTTCGGGACAATCGCGCGTAGCCAAAATACTTCGTCGTTTCGTTTTCGAAAAAATCGTCGTACGTTTAATTCGCAGCCGCCCGACAGTACCGTAACGTAGCTTAACCAAACTAATCGTCTAATTACCGCCCAACGTTCGCCAAAATAAAATCGTCTCGCGTCGTTTATAACGTTATTCGCCTCGTACTCTCGGTTCGTTTTTGTAATTTACGTACTTTATAATATACACGCGAATTCTACTAGTATCGACTACTACGGATACCGGCAAACCGTCGACGGTAACGGAAACGTTCGTTTTCATTATTCGTCCGATATAAACCTCCTGTATACGATAAGAATGCTTCTGTCGTAAATTATTTTATTTGTCTATCGTCCTTCGCTCCCGTGGCCTAAATACGTCGTATTCGTGTTCCGTTAGTTTTTACATTTCGTAACTAGCCGAACATAATAACCATCGCCGACGACGACTTAGTACCGATTTGTACGCATTTCATATTTCGTGTACGTGTTTGCGCGATTATAAAAACGCGATTTCACGATCGTTCTGTATTTCGTTTCGACACGAATTTGCCGAAAGTCGACACCAGCGCTAGGTAGTGTTCATTTTTAGAAAACGGTATGCGTAGTAACGCAGTGTCGAACATCCTCGGTATCGAAAACGAAATAATACGCGCGCCCGATTTGGTAATGATCGTTCGTTCCCGCGCGTCGTTTCCAAACCCTCGTGCGCGCGACGGACTAACGTGACTGCGGACCCCTTCCGCGCCCGCCGGTCGACTTCGCGCAATTCGAGCCAAACCCGAGAAAATTGCGTCACGCGCGGCGAAAATGTACAACGCGTACAAAAGGCCTCTCTCCCCCGACCGAAACGGACAAAAAATTACCCGTCGCGAATATGTCGCAATCGTTTTCTCGGAAAACGATAATATAATCGTACCGGACTTGAAAGGGACGTGCGTCGCGATATTAGTTCGTTAACAAAACGAACGACGCGACTTCGCTAACAGCGTATAGGTATCGGGTCGTACGACTGTCGTAAATACGTTAACTTTTTCCTGAACGTACTACACGCGGACGCTTACGAGATGATTGTGTGTGTTCGACGACGCGCGAACACGATTTCTCAAGCGCGCGTCGGATTTTAACAAAAAAAATTAGGTTAGCGGACGTGCGTTGTTGTTGTTGCTGCACCGGCGATTCGTATTTCGATTTATCGCGCGTAGAAAATGGTCTTACGAACGAACGATAACCGAGAACGTTTTTGGACAAACGTATAGAGGAAAAGGAAAAACTATTTAAATAACGCGTAAAATGTTGCTAGAGTCGAAACACAAAGAAACATTGTCGAATTCGCCGGTTATTTAAACGTAACGATAATAATCGTAAAACGGAAAAGGAACGCGGCGTGGCCCTCCGCGAGTTTACAGGTTACCCTCGTTTTTAACAACCCCTAAGTGTGTCGTTTCTATACGGAACGATTATACGTCCAACGAGTGGAGTACGCTAGTTTTTCCGACAGTTTTCGTGTCTACCGATACGTTTTTCGTTCGACTACAATTTTTCGTGCCTCCTTCTTGGCCATCGTTTAGTTTTCGTTTAAAAACGAAATTCGTCGAATAAATAATTCGTTTCTCGGTTCGTCGTTTATCGTTCGGCATATTTAAAGTAAAAAAATGGAAGACCGAAAGGTTATTTTCCCCGCTTAACGCTAATAATACATAATAATAACCGTCGCTTCGCCCAGATCGAACAAAATCGATATTTTATCGTAAAAACCGCGTGTTGTAATTCCTATTATCGATCGACAAATTAACCGACAAAAAATCAACGCCTACACGATATACACACGGAGTGTGTAGGTAAAAAAACCCGCGGCGTTGAAGTTTTCGCGAAAACGAACGCCACTATCGCGTTGCGTATTGTTACGCAGTGTCGAAATAAAATAATTTTTACGGTTTTAAAAACGTCGAAAAACCGAAAAAACGAACGAAAATCCCGAAACGCGAACGAACGTCCGAAATTTATTTTTCATTTCTTTAAACGAACCCTTCCTACTAGTTCGACTGATACGAGGATCGCGGTTAAAATATTTGCTTACGCTTTTCACGTTTGTATCGAAATGTTTTTTTCCTAAACACGAGTCATTCGTAGTTTTAAAAATACGGCGTCGTTGAAATACTATGTTGTTATCCGATAAAAAGTTTTCCAAACCTTTTATCCGATAGTTAAAAGTCGTCTTATTCTCGCGATTAGGAAAAAAGAATCGTTGACTTAAAACGGAGTTTGTTCGAAAACGATTTTATAACGAAAACATTAAACGGATATTTATCGAAAATAAATCGTCGCTCGCGTCGTCGATTAGGGAGCGTTTGCACGATCGGGTCGGGTAAATAGTGAACGGACTTCGAAACAAACGTTCCGATTTAAATTCGTAGACCCTTCGAATTGTCGCGCGTATGAAACGCGCCTACCATCGTTTTAATCGAGAACGTCGGTTATATTCAAAAAACGTTCCCGGCGTGGTTCGCGCCAAAAATTACGAGAAATCGGGTAGCGAAACAAAAGAGTGGAGGGGGGAATTTTTCGCGGAAAATGTGTTCGAAATCGCCATTCGCTATTGAAATTCGACTCCGGACGGCGTACGCGTATTAATTCGTAGTGCATTTGTCGAATACATAGGACGAGCGTTTCTCAACGTGTGATCCGCCGAAACGGTCTAGGGGATTTCGCCACTCAAATTCGGAACGATCCACCAAGTGCCGTACCGAACTTGCCGCGGAAACGTAGGGTACGTTTTGAACATAGCGTTTTTGAAAAACCGCCCGCGTACTTGCGCGTAACGAATTCGCATAATCTTACGTATAATTAACGTTCCCGGTACTCTTCGGACTTTTCACGTAACCTACGTGTAAAATGTCACGCGAGAACCGCCGGATACGGATTGTTAGGTAACAAGAATAACGGCGTTTAACTATGCCGGACGTTCGGCGATATTTCTAAAACCGTTTACCGTATTGCCATAAGGGACGACGACGGGTAAAAGTAGTAAACGTTTTGGAGTTTTTCTTTTTTTCAATCGAAAACGGCGAGAACGCCAAAACTCCGCTAATTCGAGCGGGCATAATTTTTGCTATTCCTTTACAGAACGTCTTTTTCGGTTTAGGTAAAGTTTTCCCCCTTATCCCCGTCCG
>JAIPRN010002544.1:0-29404 GCA_025469175.1 Geopemphigus sp. TES_GeoC_2020 | reverse complement strand
TCGACCAAACCGAACTGTAACACTAAAAATTTCGATTGAGACTAGACCGAATTCATATTTAATTGTATTGAACTGGACTGAACCTAACCGTCACTTAATTTTATTTCATACGACTGCACCAAATCAGGCCGTAGTCCGGTCTGGTTCGGACCGGACTGATATAAACCGGACCATGCAGAGCACTACTTGGTACACTTAAAAACGCGTCGCTTTCGAACGACGGCCCGTAACAGTCGCGATATTAATAACCGAACACCGGAAATTGTGACAGGCGATATGGAACGAAATTTGTTGAGCGAAGTCGTGTGGCCTTATTCGGAGAGAAACGAGAAGTTCTACTTCGAAAATCCGAGCGCGTGCATGATCTTCAACTGTGGCGAACTGACCCTGGTCGAGTATGGAAACGACCAGATACTGGCGACCGTCAGGTAATCTCGAATACGGAGACGGACAAATAAAATTACCGGATAAATGGGATTACGTGGGCGGGATGTTACGGCGGTGAGTTACCGGTGTTAACCTTTCGGGAATTTTTTTTAATTACAAACCGCCGTTGTCTGACATACGTACCGCGCGATTGGAAGCGCGGGAAGGCATTAATAATAATTACGTGTAACGAGATTGCCGTCGCACCGTATTGCCAGAATTTGACAAAAGAACGACAACGCCGTTCGGAATTGAGTTTCATTAATTACAATTTAAACTACGCGCCTAACTCCCAACGAACGTTTAAACTGAAAAAAATTTATTTAAACGCGACGAATCAACGAATGTTTACGCGTGTTTGTTACCATTATGGGGCCGACGTATACCGTACTGTAAATGGTTAAACCCGAAACCAAAAGCGTCTCGTGATCGAAAGCGTTCGTTCCCTGTGGAGAAATTATTTTGTTTTTCCACGTTCGTCTAGCGGAAGAACGCAATTTGAAAATGTTAAAAAAAACAAAACGCGTAACGAAACAATACGACGAATACGACTTTCAAAAAAAATAAAAAGTACTCGCGTTTTTAAATCGACATTGTCCCTACAGCCACCATCGCCTTCGACGATGGGACAAACGAAATGTTATTTTCTTGTACGAAAATGGCGACCTTAACCGAAGAAAACAATACCCGAGAACGTCGCTAAAAAAGTCGCGCCCGTTTATGTAACGTATTTTACCGACAGCGCGATAATTGACGACGTGAATTCATTTATCGTGTCGATCGAGGCACGATTGACCGGTGTCCACTATTCGTTTTATGTAGGTAAAAATTTTTTACGAAAATCGACATTATTCTCGAGTCTCGTTGAATTTACCGACCGACCCATTCTAACGATTACGAAACAATACGGTTACACGTTGACGAGGAATACTTCACCGTGTTCTGGCAATTGTAAGGTTCGTGCCTTAGCAACGCGTTCGTCACTACTTCGTCGAAGTCGACCCCCGTCGCCAATAACCACGCTCGTGGAAATTCGGTATAACGCGTTTGTAACGCGGTTACGGACCGGTAACTATAGTCGCGGAAATTCGATAGGAGAAAAATCAACGGTGACGAGAATAACGTTGTGGGCCAGACACTCGAGTATCCCCGCCCGCCTTTCCTCGTCCGTACACGCGACCGCGGTTATTGTAACTCGTCGCGCAACCAGAATTTTACGTTCGTCCAAAAATGTCGAGGGTAAAATAAATTCCTCCGACGGTCTATTGTAAACGTATTTATGTTACCATTCAACATATTTACGCGGTGTGCGGAGGAGGGAGGGGGTAGTTATTTTTCGAACGATCGTCGTCGCCGCGTTATTATTATTTTCGACCGACGACGGCGGTTTTGTATACACGTCTGTGTGTGTATGTGTGTGTGTGTGCGCTCGGCGGTGGATCATTAATTACACGCATAATGGTCAAACGCGAAATTCGACGCGATATAGAGAAAGTTCGGGTCTGCGATGATGCCCCACCAAAGAACAATGGACAATTGTTACGCAAATCGGTTTTGTGTAAGATAACCATAATACGAATATAGTCGCGATCTACATAATTAAATGTGCATAAATTACCGCTAAAAATGTCGGGCACGAGTGCGGCGCCAAGTTCCGCGGTCTAGCGCGGGATTTCGTATTTCTATCGTACGCGCCCCCATCCGCCGACGTGTACACCGGCCGTCGAACGATTAACGCGGATCGCGTTTTTTCAATAACAACGACGATGACGACTTATCGGAAACTTTTGGCGCGACGCTCACTTAAATCCACGCGCGCACGGCATTACGCACCGGTCCACGTCAGCCCAGACTAGTCGTCGTATTCTCGTCCGCGCGTTTGTTTTTTATTCGACGACGCGCGTGCCCACGTAGTGAACGGTACGGAAATACGAGCGCGCGTTGCGATTCGCGTACGGTAATTTCCCGTCGAATTATACGCACGATCGGTGTACCGGCGAAATTACTCGTGGCCAATGCAAAACGTGAAATAAACGCGCGTCGCCGTACCGATTTACCGCTAGTTTACGTTCAACTTTCGAATCGGACGCGACGTTATTTTTATCGTATAATTTTCGCCCTCGCGGTCATTTATTTTTAACTCGACGCTTCCGTCCGTCGAGAAACTATAGTCATCGGCAGTCATCGATGATATAATCCAATCGAACCACTTTAATGTACAATTAACTCTATAAATAAACGTGCGTGGCGTGCATAATTTATGCATCGAACCGTATCGGTTTTCACGTCAACTCGGTAGTAATGATAGAAAGTGACGACAATCGGTTTTATTTCGGTATTTTTTTTTAATTCTCATTCAACAATACGACTGGATCGGATAACAAGATTTAGGCGCAATATAAAAATTATATAAAAAAGATATACCCTTACCGTTCTATTTAAAAACACGCGCGTCTAGTCGCGCAAATGATTTTCCGGAGACGTATTCTAATCATTTACGAATCGATATAATAATAATAACTATAATAATAGTTATTTATATTTACTACCGTTTGAGATAAAACAAACTGGAATCGTTTCTCGTGTGTACCGAATAGGTGACTTTTCCGAAAAAGTCGCTGGAACGTATTTGCTAACATTTTCGACAGAAAAGTAACCATAAAACTTTACGATTATAAAGTCTTTTTTCGTACTAAAAGAACAAGTTTCGATTTTCGTCGAATTTTAAGTGTTCCATTATAAACTCGAAAACAAATAAAAGCCGTGCTTACGTTTTTCAAGTCCTTTAGTTAAAATTAAAGATCACTTATTTGATAATCCGTTCGAAATCTCAAGTTTTCCAATAAAATCTGTTCGTTTCGAATATCTAATGAACGATTTAAGAATTCGTTACTAATTATAATTGTTCGAGAAAATAATCATTTTCCCCGACGTTTCAAAATTACTATGTTTCTCGATTTCCATTATTGATATCGAATAAGTAGCTAAATTACAAAATAAAATGTTATAGTGTCTGAGTCGAAACTCGCTGAAATTGAAACAAAAGTTACGTTTGAATTAAAGGCCCAAGTTTCATATATGGAATTAAATTTTAATATCGACATATTTCCTTTCTATACAGGATTTCTGTTTTGTCGAGATATCATTTTAGGCAAGTTTAACTGTACTCGTGAATATATAAAAATATTTAGTTCCTTTAATTCGCTCAGTTTTATATTTCATTTTTTCTTTAAATATATACGATCCCAAATGTCAATCAATTCAAAATTTAACGACTAAAATTAAATTTATCGTAAAATAATCTAATATAATAAAGACTTCATTACGTAATAGGATTATTAAGTATTTCGACGTCGTAAAAATGTTTCAACTAAATTGTATTACGTACATAACATTACAGAATTGTTACTTTTGTTAACTCTGTCAAAATTATTTTAAAAATTTCGATTCGACTGGGTTAATCTATTTTTTATATCTAATTAAATCAAGATTATAACGATGTTTCGATATTTTAAAACGATCACGTAAGAACAATAATATCGATTAAAATTTTGTGTATTTGTCAATATTTGAACGTATCGAAAAATTGAATATTTGAAGTATTTGCTCGATAAATTTCTCGCGCAACTTAAATATTTATCTTGATGTTATTAAAATTGAAACTTTATCTTATTTACACGCTATTGTCCAATTCGTTCATTTCATTAACGAAATAAGAAAAAAAATTGATTAAGTTTTAAAAAGAAAACACAATTTAATGGCGAGAATTAAATAACAAACCGAGTAGATAGAAAAAAAAATTCTTTACAAAATGATTACGATAACATTTTCATTGAATATATCGATTACCGAAATTTACTATACACCGGTAATTTAAATTGACCGATCCGTTCTCTTCTATGTTCGTGTGACGAATTTTCGTTCGACAATTATCTATTTTACTTCACACTTTACGTTTAATATACCCGAGAAAAATAACACTGGAAATCAATGTATTCTACGTATAATTTACGTTTTTAGAAATTTCGTTGTATTCAATTTGAAGATAAGCGTAAACTTTAAAAATAAACTAAATAGAACTTAGTTAACCAATCATATTATGGGGGCAATAAAACTTTAAGCGATTAAAAAGTGGAAATCGTTTATAACTTCTAAGTACCTCTAGCAATCTAGTACAGTCAATTTGTTGTTATTATTTATTTATTTCCCGTCTGTCCAGATCGATTACGGACGTTACTCGCAATATACACGGCACGATATATTTGCACGCATTTGTGTGTTACCAACATGAGTTTTATGCACTTTTTAAACTAAATTAATTTGTGAATTGCAATTTGAATTATTTGTCTAAAAAATAAACGTTACAATATTATTATCATAGAACTCGTTCGATCTAAACACGTTTAAATCATTAATCGATTACATATATATACACACACATACATTATTAGGCGCGTTAAAAATTGAGTTTTCGATGGTTATAAAAGGACGAGTCGGTAACATTTCGATTTCGCTGAACATCAATCAAAATACGGTAAAACCATACACGTCTCTTTTATTTTAAAGTATTTTTTCGTTATTTCTTGAGTGTTTTTTAAAGCTATTTTACTATTTTGAGATTATTGGTATGAAATCGACTTCGTATTTTGAGCAATATACTCCCAAAAGCCTTTTGCGATTTGTCATTTAAGCTGTAAAAATCACATAGATATCCTTTCTCCGTGATTTTATACCCGTGCTCATATAATACACGCTGTGTGCGGATATATATTTATAAAGAAGATATAATATATATATATATATATACGTGTGTTTTTCAGAACTGAGTTTGTAAATCCTCATTTGATCAGTGTACGGTTGAACGAACGAAAACAATTCAACTCAAACGAAGAAAACAAAAAACTCGCCTACTTACTGGACTTAAAGACAATTTGTATCGGTAATAGAAAAACACATTTTATGTACCCTGTTATATATATTTTATTTCCAACTACTGCCCTGTTCTCATTACCAAAATATGATATCCCATCGAATAAGAATCAACTAACTCGTATAACCCGCTACTTAATAAATAAAATGACTATCGTTTCCTTACAATATACGGTTGTAAATTACACGATTTTACTTAAACCCATAGTTATAAATTTTCAACGATCCAAAATTACAGATTTTTCTTTAAAAAAAGCTGTTTTTCGCGCTATTGATATTCATTGTATATTTGACGGTATACAATTAATATTACTCGTCAATTAAGTCGACGAAAAAGATTTTAATCCATATCCTATAATTAATTTTAAAACAAATCCGCCGTAACTACCAAAATTATAGCCGAAAACCGAATAAATGTGTTCTATAGTGCGCTAAAATTTAACTTAATTCGGTGAGAAAAATCAATAATTTTAAATAGAATAACGTGTTTCGAAATTATTGAATATAATACTTTACTCCGAACGCTGTTTCAGTAATATTATAAACGAAACGAAAATATGTGAAAAATTTTAATAACGTTCGTTTGTTGTTCTAAGACGTCCCTATCGCCCGTTTATTGAAAATTCGTCAGTTTCTAATGGATGGATTTCACACATAATACACATTTTGGGATACCTCTTTAAGATGTAACCGAGTTGTATTTAAATTCTTCATCGTAACGCTTGGTAGAACAATTTTCTTGTTAAAAAGTATTCCTTTGGATCATTGTATGCACATTTCGTTCTCTTATTTCATAAAACGTGTATCACGTGTATCGAGTGCGCACGTATTACATTCCTTTAAAAAATAATAGATCGTTGGGTTTATATTTAAAATACGTTTATAAAGTTACGCGGTACGTTTCATTAGAATATAATCAATGGCTTTATGTTACTTAAGAACCGTAAAAGGCGTTTCGTTTAATTTCTCGTTTCGAAAAAAACCAAAATGCCGAAATCGTATATTCGGATTAATGTAATAAATGTACGCGCAAAAACCACAAGCGTAATCAAAACTGTGTGCCCGTCTAAACTAATAGTAAATTAATCGCACGCGCTAATCCGTTCGTTTGTCTTTCAGTGGATTTATCCGTAGGCGTGGTCGATCTGCAGATCGGCCACGGATCGAAGATCGATTGGCTCGAGTTGAACGAGACCGGACACAAACTGCTCTATCGAGATAAAAGTGCCACGTTAACACTTTTAGACGCGCGGACGGGTCATAAGGAAATATTATTGACCGGATGCTCGTTTGTACAAGTACGTGTTATACAATGATTTGAAAATACCCGCGCGTTTTTCGAGCGATTTATTTGAATAATCGAGAGTCAACGTAAGTTTATAACGAATAAACAAACGACACTTTTTCAACGGTCTATGATATACATTACGAAACGATGGACAACGCGTTCTTTGCGTTTTTCAAATATCATTACGCAATAAATTATGTTCTATCGGACGAATTATCGAGACACGTAACGATTTTTTCGTTACGTTACAAAAATTACAATAATCACATTTTTGTTCCACGCCGTAATCGCGTTTGTTTTTCATTTTACGAAACGATTAAAATGGATATTTCTAAAAAATGTGTAACAAATTACTAGTAAATATATCGCTTTTCGTTTTAAATTCGGTATACGTATTTTTTTTTTGAATGCATTACGGTCACGATTACTTTATTTCCTGTACGAAACTAGAAAAGTTTCGAAAACTAACGCGGCTTCGCTTCCCGTCGCGGCTATTTATATGAAACAAATAATGTCGGTTTATCGTATTAATATCTCGTATAATTTTATTTTTATTCGAGGCCCATTGAAAACTTTATACAATAAATTCCGTCTTCAATTTAACAGACCCTTACATGTATTTTTCAATAACGTGGAATTCTATTAAATTCACTGAAAAACATTTACGCGTATACTCATTATAAGCCAAGTAATAAAGCCTTCAGAAATTATTATTAACTTTACCGCGCAATTTATACGAAATATTTTACTTCGTGCGCTTTGAAAATGTTTTATTAAACGTCGAAATGCCATTTTATTAGACATATAGTCTCCGAAAATAGTATATATATCTCGTCGGAATCTTTATTTTTTTTTTTATAAACTTTTAGCGGTTAAATTGAGATAAGGGGTACATAAAATGACTGAGTACCTCTTATATAGTTTTTTAAATATTTGAGTGTATCACTAGTATTTTTCTTAAGAAGAACGTAGTGTAGGGGCATTTAATTTTTAATTTTTCGTTGAAAAACAATTTCATTCGTTTCCGTATTTTACATAATACGAGTAAACCCGTTAAAATGTTTTCGTTATAGTTTATAAATCATGAATAACGAGTATTAAACTTTGTAATCATTTTTCTATAATACTTATCTATGTTATATATTACATAAATGTAACAAAACGGATAAAAACGTCCAATGACACGGTAAATATTATCTGTACTGTACAATAATAGATTATTACAAAACAAAAACTTTTTCGGCCAAAACATTTTGCCCAAAAATAATAATGAAAAACGGCGATAACATAATATACGTACTCATATTTACGAAGTTGTTTAAATATAAATTGTACGTTTTGGCGGGTTACCCGCGGTATACCGACGACGAATTTTCGTTTGCTTTTTTTTTTTATCTTTTCCGAACGATTCGTACTTCGTGAATTTCACGATGATTAGACGACGAACAGTTCACAACTGAAAAGTGCAACATACACGAGCAAAAGTGTATTTTACTAAACAAAAGTAACGCACTATGGCAGTCATAAAAACAAACTACGTCTGCCCAGTAACGCGTGCGATATAACGATTTACCAACGAACGTTTCGGAATATCGGCATTATTTTAACGCTAGTCGACGATTGCCGTCCGCTCTAACGTTACACCCGTAATCGGTATACCCGGCGTGGTCCAATGTTTACGGTTGCCAATACCGTGGTGTATAACACAATAACCGACAACTGCGTTCAGGTTCGAAGGCGATAATCGGTTTCGAAACGGTTCTAACGGTGTCCCGTATTTCTGTTTTCGGTGCATATGTCCAGTGGGTGATCGGCAGCGACGTGGTTGTGGCTCAAGGACGGCAAGGGGCTTGCGTTTGGTACAACATCGACACGCCCGACCGGGTAACCGTGTTAACGGTGGCCGGCGACGTAATGTCCGTCGACAGGACTTCGGGCAAGACGACGGTAAGTCGCGAAACAAAAACGCGCGTCATATGTATTATATTTTACACGTCCCGCGTTCGTCCAGTCGATCTCACGATAAATACGACAATACGCGCACGATGCATGTATGCGTACGCGCGTATGATGGCGACCATTTTCCGTAACGGTAATCGCCGCGTTTTGTTTTCCTCGTCGATCGTTACGACAATAAACTAATTCGGTACACGTACCCAGATACGGAAGCTTCGAAGAAACGGACCGTGCCGTTAGTGTGGGCGGATGGGAAGACTGGTGGGAGGATGGCGCGGGATAATTATTCGGTACGAATATTAAATCGCTAACGATACTGCGCCGCAGTCTACGATCAATTTCCCGTTTAAACCGTGTACAACAATTCGGCCGACCGTATCCCGAATAGGATTCTCCTAAGAACTATTCCGTTACTCTACTCGCCCCCCCCCAGCGATCGGGGCGATTAAAAAACTGTAACTACCTCGCAAAAAAGGAACGCGGTGTACGGACTTAATCCGATATCTCTCGCAAAAGACGTAATTAAATGAACGGGACAATCGGAGTTTTCCACTAACTTCCTGCCCACTATCATAAACGTTATCGATTCCGAAGTATACGTTCGTTATTGCGACGTAATAAACATAGTCGATACGCGTTTCGTTATTCTAATGCGATTACTGTATTCGAACGGACATTCTTCGCACGTTCGAATATAGGTCACTGTTTTGGAATTCACCCGAGGACGCTCGATTCCAAAACAATTATTTAAGGCACTAATTCGTCCCCCGGGTGGATCTACATTTTGTTAATTCGATTTTAAATATACGATTATACTAATGTACGAAAAATTCGTTTTTTTTTTATATCAACGTTACGTTATTGATTTTTTTTTATCGCGGCGTATATACAACTCCGATCCATTTCCGATATCCATACACATATGCACAAACACGCGCTAAACGTTAACAACTTTAGTTCCTAAGGTTCCGGCGCACTGGCAAATATTTAAGTCTATTATACGAACGAAAAATAAATAATAAAGTAATTATCTAATAAAAATAAATCGAAGAACGAGTGACCGGCGTATAAATTTCGAAGTAAAAAATTTCCTAAGTAAAAATAATTCGGGAAATTAAAGGACGTCAATAATGTTTATATTATTAAAGCGGACATTCTTCGTAGGTTAAATATAGGTCACTGTTTTCGATTGGATTTGAGGTTCCTACATTTTTAAGAAATATTATTATCGTCGCGTTTTCAAAACGATTTTAATTGAAAACATTTTCATCGTCGTTTTCCCGAGGAAAAAATTATGCAAATCAATACCGTTATAAATCTATTTATTAATTGTTAGAAAATCAATTTCAAAAAATAATTATTCTTCGTAATAATGTATGTTACTATTAATCACAGTCTGTTACGTTTTAGCCTATATTAAAATTAATTATTAAAGTGCTCGTTTAGAAAACTTTTGGGTGACAGAGAATAAAAATTCATAATTCTCAAATAATTAATATAAACGAACAAGTTTCGAGGAAACAATGTAAATATAACATTATTAACGCTCAACGATTCGTTACGCTCTATTCCCTTTTGTCAATATATTCTTGAAGAACGAATAATAAATTTCAATTCGGAACAATTTTTACGTCGGATAATTATCATAGAATTTCGTTATATTACATTAATCATCGGTATTCGTTTATTATACATTTTATGACTATCGAGCGTTTACAAATACTCTCGTATTCCATTTCGATTTGAATACGTATAATAAAGTAGACCAAATGTAAATTTCGCCATTCACGTCGACATTTTAAGTATATTGTGTTATTTTAATGATAATGTATTTTAATAAACTATTATACGTGAATAATAAAAACAATATATATATATAAACTAATGTGCATTAATAGAAGTGCTTGAAATGTTCCTTTCTAAAAGAACTCGTTCACGCTCACGCGTGAAAAGCAATAATGTTCACGTTCCAGGCTCAAGCCTAAAGCACAAATTTGTTTCTCTCCTCGTTCGTATAACAGAACTATATTCTTGAAAAATTATAATTTTTTTAAACAAAAATTAACGTATTTCGTATCTTAAGTAGGTCACGACGTTTATGATGAAATATACGGTACACACGCGTGTTTAGTTTTCTAACGTTAAAAAAAATAAGATTTTTTATTAATTTTAAGCTAAGTAACGACGACCTAATATAAAATGAAAAAGATTATTGATGAAGCTCAGATATTTGAATTCGCTTTTAAGTTTTCGCTTTTTTTATGAATTATTCAAAGTACAATTAGGATTCTCGTCTTAAGTTAAGGCGGAAAAAATTAAAATAGTATAAAATGTTTCCTATTTATTTTTATAAACACACATATTCTACAATTGATAATTGGAAATCCAATTACGTCTTCTAAATGTTATATAATAAAATGCATATTAAACGTAGTTGAAACACATAAATGAAAATATATTATTTTACATTTGAAATATCGTTAGTCCATTAGGTTATTCAAAATTATATCCAACTATATCAATAAAGTTAAAGTCATTGATGAATGTTAACAAATTTACCGTAACATTAAGAAACGTAAAATAGCGAATATCATTATAAATTTGGACACTCACGTTGTCACCAAAATTACTGATGACAGTTGACAACGAAGACGTTTTTACACGAATAAATGTATTCTTCGAATAAAGTAAAAATACGGTTTATACACGAAAATATATAAATAATGATAATTTCGAAACAATTGTGTAATTACACAATTTTGGAAAATTTACGAGTAAATAATGTTAAATTCGTGAAGGAATCGTGATCTGAAAAGATAATATTTCAACGCCTTTTCCTAATATGTATTGTACGAACGAACTTCCCATGTATTACGGTTAGCGGGAGGTGCCCGTTACGTAATGCCGACTCGATTGTAATTATATTATATTAAAATTCCTGACCGATAACTCCACGCGTAATATAAGTTACTAAGAAACTAGATCTTTCACACGGTGATGACGGCAAACACTAAACATATCTTTAGCCGCGATGAAAAATAAAGACACTCGTTAGTAAAGAAAGACGACTAAGATAATACAACGCGCGTTAAAAGAACAAAATTAAAACGATTAACGCGAAATACGAAATAATAAAAGAATGAACGAAAACGAGTAAAAGTGTAAACGAAAAACCACGACACACGAGTCATATGATGATAGCAAGCATGGAACAGAGTCGAGCCGTAGAATAAACAAACATTCAAAATTTACTGGAACGGGCACACTCTGTTGCATACTTCCGTACCTAACAGTATCGTATAATTTATTATACTAAATTATTTTAATAAATATATATTATTTCGAATAAGGAAATGTCAAAAAAAAACGCGATATTTTATTAT
This sequence comes from Geopemphigus sp. TES_GeoC_2020, assembly GCA_025469175.1. NCBI lineage: Eukaryota > Metazoa > Arthropoda > Insecta > Hemiptera > Aphididae > Geopemphigus > Geopemphigus sp. TES_GeoC_2020. Next base: position 17,422 of record JAIPRN010002544.1, on the reverse strand, counting down.
ATTCCGCGCGAATAATACGGTCACTGTCAATAAAACGTTCGACGAAAGAAACGACCGTTTTAAAACTACGGCTGTCGGCGATTGTTGCATACCGTTACGTTGAAAAAAGCGTATTGGAAAAAGACATTAACGAATTCGCTACCAAACGAGAGCAGTTCAACGATCGGCAAAAACACCAATGACCGGAGATCAGACGGCGAAAAATGTCCCTTGTAACCTTTGTTCGAAGGGCTTTGCTCGCAGGATCGATTCGACAATTCACGCGAAAACGCGCACGGGAGAAAACCCGTATTCCCGCGACGTACGTTCAAAGCGACGAACAGTTCGTTAATTCGTCACGTTAAAACGCCCAACTAATAAAAACCGTAAACGCGCTAAGCGTGTTTGTAGTCATTCACGCAACGTAGTTTTTTAACAAAACGCGCGAGTACCCGTCGTGGGAAAAATCCGTAGGACGACGGGGCACTGTGAAAAGGATACACACAAGCCATTTTATTCGTGCGGAATAGGCGTGCAATCCGTGGTACGGAATGGGACTTCGACGAGGCTACGCGAGAGCCCGAAAAATGGACAAATCCACGGTGTCGAAACGTTCGTACGGAGAACTTTGCGAACGACAACAATACGACAAAGCACGATGAAAAGCGCGCAGCGGAGAAACAATCGTATCCGTGTGTGGTTCGGTACGAAATACTTCGCGGTAATACACTTAGGCGAGGCACAATTGAAGTACTCGCGCGACGGTCGAAACATTCCGAATAATCGAAAGACAAAAATCGTCGTTCGATTACGTCGACGGTATTGCGTTTCGGAATAACGTCGAATGTCCGTATTGTTTATTATCGTGCGGCTTGGCGCCAGGTCGACGTTCGAACCGAAAATAGCTAAGATCTACGTAAAAGTTGGGCCGGTGAAATCCGCCGTACGAGTTACGCGCGCACATTTATGCGTAGAAATAACATAAATACGAATTCGTCGTTGACCCGGAAACGCGAACCTATTTTTTAACATTTCCTAAAACATTAGTGAAATCCCGTCGGTTTTAACATCTCTGACCATAAATAACATACGGTGTATTTAAAGTTAATATTGTCGAACCAAATGTATACTTTTATTTAACCTATAGCTTAATACTAATATAATTAATAAATTAATTCTTAATTTTTTAATCAATTCCCGTTCAATTTCTGGCGATTACGTTTTCTTGGATTATTTTTCTACGTTTGACGAACTACATTCCGCGACGACAAAACGAAATGTACTTAAAATACGAGTTGGAATATGAATATCGCTTTTATTCGAATACTAACGACGGAGCGTTTATTCACCGGGAATAATTTAACGATATAAAACGATTATTTTTTATGTTTTGTCTAATTTCGAACGTACGACGAGCGTAATATTCTATGTACTCGAATTGATCGTTCAACCGTTTTCCTACGAAGTCTTAGTTTTACGTAAAATCACGCGTAACAATTATTCGAAGTTACCGTTTGCCAACCGCGGTTTGTAAGTAAATTCCGAAAATTGCGATACGCGATCGTTGTCAGAAGCTACACCGCATTAAGCTTATAAATATCGTAAACCCTGCGCGCGAACAAGGGAAGTTTTATGGAAATTCGTTAATAGTAATAAATATGGCGAATTTTACGATCCCGTTGTTTCAAACGATTGCGGCGGAACCGTGTTACTCGGCTGACAATATTATATACAGACGCGCGCACTTAGGAGCAACGTCCGGTTTCGATAACGTTATGGTTGTGGCCATCGATAAAACAATACTCGTCCCCGTCTCTGCGAATTCGTCCGAAACAATGGCCAACGAAGAACTCGCAAACGCTTTACGATTTTCGTATCGCTATGGAACAAACGTAAAATCGACACGACATCGTTACACGTTACGTCGAACGTTTGTTTCGTTATGACGGCTACATGATAATCGTTCGCGTGTTATGTATCAGTCTATCAACGTAAATACGGCCGATTCAAACACGAGTGTTCGAAAATATTCGGCAACCCATCGTATTTACGTTTCGCGCGACGCACGACGCGCTGTCATATAAAATCGTCCGGTTCGCTAGCTGCACAACGGAGTACGTTATTTTGTTTCCATCTAGTCCCGTTAGTCGTACATATATTCGACCATTCCGCCTTGGAAATGGTCGACTTTAAGAGGGTGCCCAGTTGTCTAATGTCGAATATGTTACTGGGGCAACCATAGTGACGAACGATTAAACGTCGATATTGTTCAAAATTGACGTTTACAAGTTCGTAACGAAAGCAAAATAATTTTTGCGATTGATTCACACCGAACCGATATTCGCAAGCCCGGGAAAACCGTTACGGAACCGATATTTTGGAAAACGTTTCCGTTCTACCGTTTCGCACACACACACACACAGACAAGGGCCTGCATATTTGACGAAACCAACGTACAGTAGTAGTTAACTACTAATACGCTCGTGCGATTTTGTAGCTTAAACGTTTGCACGCTCGTCGATCGAACATTGAGCCACGATGACCAATTGTTTTCGACGACGACGAAAACGAAAATCAAAACGTCGTATTTAGAGGGGTTCGTGAAATTTTAGAACAGAGAAAAATCGAATGGAATTCGTCCTCCGCCTTATTTTGGGAGATCGCGAAAACGAACTGTTTCATTTACTTTAAGACGTGTCGTATCGGTTCGATACGCGTTTATTAGAAATAAAACGACGATAACGCGAAAAAATAAACGGACCGCCCGCTTTCGAGAAGCGACACCAGTTAAACGTGCTCTCGGGCACCGTTGGTGTACGAACAATTTCGGTCGACGAACGTCGCGTTATCGCGCGTTTGCACCCCAACGACGTGCCGCCGACACCGTCGTGACGAGCAAAACATTAATCGACAAAACGTTCGGCCGATGTGCTGTCCGGCTAGTGATTGCGCGGGACTATTAGACGTAAAATAGACTATCGATACGTCGTTGATTAGTACGGTTTAGTATCGCGAGATCCGGTGCCGGTCCCGCGAATGTGTGTCCGTTCAGTGTCGCCCCGATCTTCCGTACTATAAATTCCAAACGAAACCGGACGAGACTTCCGTGTACCATCAACAGCGATTCGAGTCGATCGTGTTTAACGAATCGTTGGGAAACACGACGAAAACTACCCGAAGTTTAGCCTACGAAACGAATAAACGTACTGTTAGCTCAACCGTTATTCATAATTATCGCGCGTTTCCCCGGAGTGGATGACGTCACGTACATAATTACGGGTTAAAGACCATTTTTCCCGTATCCTCGTTTCATAAATGCATAACGTAATAATAGAACCGTACTAGGTGCGCATCTGTACAGTGTGTATAATAATCGTTACAGCGGTGTGCTCCGTACGCGACAAAATTTTCGTACAAGATCGTTCAGTTTTTTTTTTTCGAAAATTCGTATAACTTATTCTTATACGCGTGGGTGCGTTTCGGTTTTAAGATTGCAAAGCATTAATCGATAATAAACTATAGGCGACTTCCTCCATTGTGTCGTTTTGTGATAAAATGTTAAATTAATATTAATTAAATTGCTAAAACGCTTTAAGTTTTTTTTTTAAATAAGTATGCATTTTACGTATACGCGCCATATGTAATAGAAAAATGTTCGACGTAAATTATAAAGATAAACGCCAATGTTGGAAATTTTTAATTAAAAAAAAAATCCGTCTTTGTAATTCTTTAGCAAATATAACAAATATTCTGTACATTTTTGCCGAAATAAAGTCTCATAATTTCTTCAAAGCCAGAAATCTCCTTCGTCAATTTTTTTATTATATTAGAAACGTCTTTATATAATAGTATTAAAGACTATATACAGAACGACGGGTAGTCTAATCTCGTTTCTTATATAATGTTATTTCTGAATGTAAAATTTCAACTTTTAAAGTTAGTTTACTCCATAAGTTAAATAGCTTCTGAATTATATTTTTAATATAAAAAAGAAACTTAATCGGTCTAAAATATTTTGTTATATTCGTATAATAAAGTCAGTACGATCTTTCGAATAATTCTATATAGTTCTAAAAGTAGTGAGAACAACTAAAAATAAAGCGAACAGTATTATTCATAGGCCATTACAGGAATCCAAAATAATTATTGTCGGGGCCAATTCTCGAATATCATAATATCCCGCCTCTAAGTGTAACGAAACACAGGATATATTTCGGAACATAATATCCGCTCGAAGTCTGGACAATTTTCGAGCATTCTATCGGTCTATCCGTAATAGTTTTTAAGGGCCCTTATGTACTTTATCACGTACGAGAAAATTTTAAAAATAAAGATCTTCGAATTTTGTTGAAAAAAAACTACAATACAATAGCCACGATTTGGGAAATACGTGTTCATGACCTCGTGATTTATCATCCTATATTATATATCGATTATAACAATTATAGATCGGGTGTTTTCGCGATACTTGAAACCGAAATATATAAAACGTCGTTTATTATTAGAATTATTAAAAAGATTGTATATGTCACACGGAGCTTTCATTGAAACAATTATTTAAACGTGTAAATGCGAATTCGTACTATTCGATATTTAAAATTATCGACACACATTTTATGAGGACCTTTGGTTTTCGCTATGTGCACCGTCTCGTGTCGTAAATGACGAAAAAAATGTTACCGAAAATTGTACGGCTTATAATATTTAAACGTTCCTTATCGTCACTGGTGTATTCCGAAAAAATATAAATCGATATAAGTTAAACAAAGAACGAAAAGTAAAAATTATTTAGTAAATCGAATATTTTAATAACGAAAATATTGTTTATCGTGTTAATTACGTCGTTTAAAATAAAAAAAACAAACGAAGATTCATTAAAAAATTTATATATATATATAAGAAAAAAAAATTAACGAACCACAATACACATATAAGACGATTTCGTAACTAATTTGCGCAATTAATTGTTTACCGCGTTCGTCAAAACGGGGATAGCCGAATCGGTTGCAGCCTGGTTAACTTATTGCGTTCACTTCCGGACAAACCGCGAAATACAAATCCGTAAATATACTCTGTACATTTAAAAATTATTCGTTAAACGTTATTAAAAAAAGAAAAAATACGTCACGAAGTTTACGAAACTGACGAAACAATAGGTCGTTTTACGGCCGATGTTCTACGTTTATCGAAAATTTATCGAACAAACGCCATTATTATTATTATTATTATCCAGCGGTGGACATTGTTTACGAGTCGACGCGAATAACTATTGAAAATGTCTAACTTCGGCTATTCTTAAAATACGGAACGTATATTTGGTAGGGTGGAAAAGAGAATGAACTCGGTGTCGGCTACCGAAACATAAATAACGCGTACGAAAATCTATTAATCGTCCGCGGGCGACCTAACGAAACATAGGACGGTGACGAATATGGAGAAACGTTACGTCCAAATAAAAAAACCGTTCCCTATTCGCGTCGTATGTATTGCACGCGCGGGATTTCGTGGGATAAAGTGTTTCTTTACAAATTTTAATAATAATACGATCGACGAACACGGACGTGTTCGCGTTGCAGATCCGTTGCCAAGACGGCGAACGGCATCACAACTACGACCTGGACGAACGTCTCGTGGAGTTCGGCACGGCTGTGCACGACAGCGATTTCGGGCGGGCCATACTGTACCTGGAAAGTCTGGAGGACAGCGACGATCATCAGTACGAAGTCGACGGCATGTGGCAGAATTTGTCGGACATAGGCTTACAGCTAATGAACCTGCCGGTGGCCGCCAGATGTTTGGCTGGTGTCGGTGACTACTGCAAAGCGTGGTACTTGCAAGAAACGTACAAGATGGCTGAAGAATTCGCGAAGGAAAACAGTTACGTATACGCGGATCTCTCGTCGTCTTTTACGAGTAACATAATCTATACAGCGTAATATCGGCCCGGTGGACGGGAAATTTTATTCCTATAGCCGTTCGAAAGCAATTGTTATCGTTTCCGGCCGTACACCCCGATAAAATTTAATCGACGGGACCGACCGTGCGTGGGGGGGGGGGCGAAATAAAAGTAATATTTGGTAAAATCCCCGCGCGTTTTCCATTTCGGAACACGTAACACGTAACCTATACGTTTTTCGGTTTAGTATCAAATTTTTTTTGATAACAGCAGTCGCCGAACGTGTTCGGCTACAATTACGGATCGAATTGCGCGTGCCTCGGTGAAAGAATGGCCCCGCGAAATAATTTTTGTTTTTTACGGAAATACTCGAATAACAAAAAGCGTTCGGGATATTCTACGAGATACCTCACTTGCCAGAAACTATCTAAAATCACGACGATAATAAAGTAAATACGATAAAACGCGTTATTTTATTAACAATTTGAATTTTTATCCAGTCAAGAGTGTTGTAAAAACATTTTCTTTTTTCGTATTCTTAGAAATAGGTCAACAATTATGCAAAATATGCCCTAAACGTAAAAATCGTTATTACAATAGTGTGTACTTGAAAAGCGTTTCTAGCTATGCAAATATTGTGTCAAGTATATTCCAAAAAGAAAAATACAAACGCGCTGAAATTACTACCTTTATTAGAATTGTGCCAGTACGGGTATATTATTTAAATAGACGTTTAAATTTTTATTTTTTGATAATAACATTGATACGATAACATAATTTTAATCTTCATAATTACCGTAGTATATAACAATGTCAAAACGCAAATGGCGATAATAATTATTTTTTCGTCGATAGTAATATTCTTTTAAAATATTTAGCCTTCAACGTTATTGATCGTTAAATTTTCAATATCTGAACGATTTTCTCAAAAAAACTTATTCGTTTTCCCACGTTGATCGTTAGATATTTCAATGATTCTGAGTAGACACGTTTTATTGAATACCATTTTTATAAATAATTCGAACCGGCTATATGTTTTAAACGATCGCTTATATAAGTATAATATATATATAGGCACGATAAATTAATTTGTAATTTGGTTCCGTCTTAAAAATTCATAACAGTTGCTTGATTGAGATACACCGCTGCCGTTATTTTAAAGCGAAATTATTTACCTATATTTTCGTATAGCTAAATGCATTTACAAACGATTTTAAAACTGCATTTAGACTTATTGAAAACGAAAGTTTTTCGTACCGAAAATTTCAACTCGATTGCGTTCATTTATCGTCAATTTTTAAAGAGTTTATCCAATCGATAAATTTACTTTCACTATCTCGATGTTCCTCAATAGCAACGGTAAAATGTACAGCGGTACATCAAAAAGACAAATTTTTCGATAAAATTGGTTTTAATTTTATTATATAAATTTATTATATAAATTGGTAAAATTATCAAAAAATTAAACTGCTAAACTAACAGTCTCTTCTACTCGTAGGCGTTTAAAGTTTATTTTAACAGTGTCGCCCTCTACTTAATACCAATAATTAATAAGTTTCGATACAATTTTAATGTCAATCGTGTACCAATTATTGTTACGTTATCTTAATAATCGATAGTTTTACGTCATTTCCATATCCAAACAATATTTGGGCCGATAGAATAATATCGATAACAACAAAGTTTTAAAACGAACGATATATTGATCAATTCAATGTGGTCGAAAATATTTTAAATATCAATTTAAACGTAACATAATAATATTTCAGAGACACGTTCTATATGTATTACGTGCAAACGCACGTACGCAGTGTTCGGGGGACTCGTTTTGAAAATTAGTTTAAACGCAAAACGCTTACAAACTTGAAAAATAAACGCGAATCGTAAACACTCTAAACAAATTCCGATTCGAATTTTAAAACGAATTAAAACACACACGAATAACCACCATATTTGCGGTCAGTGAATTTCGCTCAAAACCATTTTGAAAATCGGACGAACCGTCGTTGTATTTAAACGTTTAATACAATACCAGTTTACATATCGGGATGACGATTAAAGCGATATGATTATTCGATTTCGATGTCTGTCCATAGCCTTCCTACCTCTATATTCAGTTGAAAATTTTTACGCATTTTTGTTGATTTTTCGCGCATATTGTAATACGGAAAAAAGTATTCGGTGACCGTATGAAAAATAAATCCTACATGCTCGTCACACGAACACGGCATTTTCCGTTTGAGAAATTTATTCCCTGATTTATACATTACGCGTTTTCGACAGAATCGAACAAAACGAATCGATTTCCGTTTCTGCCGAAACGTATTTTCGTAAACGGAAGTTTCCATCGAATACCGTTCACGTACGCAGTGTACAAACGTACGCAAAAATCACGTTTAACCGAAATACAAACGTACGATAACGATAAACGTAACAGAATTAACGATTATTTAATCGTCGCGAAATTAGTTACATTCGTAAATACGTTACTGTACGTTATAATCGTAAAAACCTAATAACGGTAAGAGACGATTTCGCGCCATAGTATTATAGTAAATTTTCGGAGTTTCGCGGTACGGATTATTGTATTGTTTACGCGTACCGACTTCTAACATTATAAATACGTACGGCCGCGACAGTTGTTATTTCGTCGAGTCGATACCCGATCGTAAAAATGCGTTTGTTTAACGACGTATTCCAGCCGAAACGAGCGGCAATTCGTTAGAAAAACCTCGGTGCCGGAATCGTTTCGTATATTGTACGTTCGGAAACTGACAGGGTTGTTTCCAATTAGTTGTCGTCAGGAGCCAGGAGCGGAACAATTTGGAACGTTTGCCGAAGACCCGACGCGCCTATTATACGAGATCTCAACGTCCGGTACGCGTTATTAATCGACCCCTAATATCGTTACGAGCGTAGACGATCGAATGTTGTCGCGTATTCGGGGTACGTTTCAACGCCGCAGAAGTGCCGTCGACTTTAAATCACGCTTAGATATATATATATATATATATATGTGTGTGTGTGTGTATATATAAACACGTCACGACGTACGAATATATACGTGAATTCCGAGCGGCACAATAATCATCCCCGGTCACGGTAGCACTGTCGATACTGTGACCGTTGTCCTTAACCGCGGCGTGTTCGCGTGTCCCGTATAAAACAAACGACCGCGGTAACACACAACCTCTCCATCTGTAACCACCAAAAGAGCCTTTCAACCGGCTGTCTGGCGGACCCGGTTCGTGGATAAATAATTACCGCGGTAGAATAAGTATTGAAAATAAAAAGGCGGCGGCGGCGTCGTTTTATCGTTCTTCGCGTCAACGGAAAAACAGTAGAGTCCCTCGAGAGAATATTTTCCCGTTTATAATCGACCGAAGTCGGCGAATCTTCCGATCGGGACATTCGCAATTATCGTAATTTATCGCGTTGATAACGGAACGAACGAATGGGCCAAACATAAAAAAGAGCAGAGCGACGTGATGCCTGTGTAGTGGGGGGAGGGGAGGGGAGTGAAGAAAATTCGTCTACGTTCGGTATACGGTGTTGACCCGACGGAATTACGGCGGTTTACACCGTACGACCAACAAAGGTATTCCGTACTGTTATTGTTGTTTTTTTTTTTTTTGTTAAATCCTTTGCGGAATAAAACTAACCTACGTTATTCGATTAATAGACGCGACGAATTTCAAAAAAATCGCCGACGCGTAACAACGTCTCCTATATACGGTTTGGGGTTCGTTTCCAAGTCGATCGGAATTGACGAACGAAACGATCTTCGCGATACATTATTCATCCGAAACGGAAACGTTTCCGCGTACGCGTAATCCGTTATATTATTTGATAAACGTCGCGGAACTTTCTTTTCGAAATGTTCATCGACGCCGAACATACGCAATTCTAATCTATCCGAACGCGAATGTAATCGACGTTTCGCCAACGGCGAAAATCATTAATAAAATTGTCGGCTCGGTCGATATCGCGTTTTTCGTCTGGCCGTTATTCGATTATTTGATTCGATTTGTTTTTACGAGTACGCTTTATTTGAATTTAACGTCGGATTCGCGTGAATTCCAACTCGTTACGTACACTTAATACTTTCGTATTCTACATAAAACTGCCGGTAATAAAACCCTAATACGATCAGCATTGAATCGAAACGAAAACACTGAACTCGACGTATAAAAACTATTTCTAAACATCAGTCGGCCTATAATGAGATTTAAGTTTCGCAGATACGTATATTTCGTCGTATTAATAGAAAATAATAACAATATGGCTTGGACTAACAGTTACTTTAAAAAACATTAATTATAATAAATACCGATTAGTTTATCGAAATTTACGTCGGTATCCTAGCCATTAAAAAGAAAGAACGTAACGATTATCGAACAAAATAACAATTCGAAACGTTCTCTCTATCCGTCTAATACGTTTTTTTAACGCTCGTATACCCGCCTACATAAAATAATCCGTATTTTAATATATTGAAATTTCCAGGGGTTTTTCGCGTTCGGGTGTTTATTTTAACCCGTGTGCGATATGGCCAAATTATTTAAAGACTGACTAACGTTCAAACGCTTACATACTCGACCGCTACAAAATTTAACGGCGCTAATGATATTAGATCGTTGATAAATAAACGCCAATTATTTTTAAATAAAATCTACGATAACTTTCAAAATATTACGGTTTTTTTTTTGTTGTTTTTGATAAAACAACTTTTCGAACGGTATTTGCAAATAGCCTGGATGGAGGGTGAAAATCAAAATAATAGTATTGGCGCACGGTCAATAATGACCGCGTCGATCGTGCGTGTGTAGTACGATTAACGGGAGTCGTCGTAACAAAAGACGCGTAATACGTTACACGGGGATTTCGAAAGTTTGATTCGACTAGCGCGCGTATCGGGATATTATTAATAGGAGAGGCGGTGAAACTCGCCGAAATTCACGGAGTTACTCGCTACGTGGTAGTTAAGTTATCCGGAACGATCGTGATGGAAGTGCCGATCGCCGCACGTTATTCGTCCGTGTTAAATATTCGAAATGTTTATTATCGCGTTCGTTGGTGAAAACATACGAGTAAATCGCCTACCGGAACTATCGGCAATACCGTCGTCAATAGTAATCAAAAACTGGCCTAAATGACCGATCGATAATTACGTCGGTAAACAGATTACCGTGTTTTTTGTTTTCCGTCGTAAATTACGTAATAACAAGTTCACCGCGAGTTTTTTACCGGTACCGTAGCGAAACGAAAGTTTTACGACTCTTGACCTCAACATAAATACACACACATATATCCATATATATATATATATATATATAAATGACTACCTATTTTTTTCGTATAAAGTTAAGAAGTGTTCGCGCCTTTGTGGGCGATATTAAATGGCATTCATCATTAATGGATATTGTGTTCGGGGTTGTGAGTTTTTCCCTACCGCTACCCCGAAGCTTTCATACCTGGTCGGCGCACTTTTACAGTAGTCTCGGACTAAATAAATTCGAAATTGAAGTATCGCTAAATTATACAACAGTCCGGTATTATGCCGTGCGCTATTATAACCGGGAAAAACGAGCGGTAATAACGCGAATAACGATAAATAATAGCACCCGACGGAATTGGACAATCGTTATAATAATACGTAATAACGAATATAACATACGTTCGTCTGTTTTTTATGTATCCACGTGCGTGTGTGTGTATTTTAAACGGTTAAATAAAAAAAAAATTACATTTTTAGGCAAATCAAAAAGTGCGACGCGTAAGCAAATATTCCGCGTACGCTGTTTGTTTAACCGGTTCGCGGACGTTTCTAATTAAACGTTTATTTGTTATAGAAATTAGAAATACGTAATTGCTTTATTACGGAATTGATATTACGCGGCCGTACGTGTACCGTGCGTGCACCGAACACGTGTATAAGACGGTTTAATTACGAATTTAATAATTCAAATCGAATCAACAACCGTAATTAGCTGTCGTAACAATATGCTAATTTCGCGTTAAATTTTAACCACCGTCACTCCCTCGGCACACAATACACAGTTGAAATACTCGGCGGAAACCCACTACTATTTTACGTTGGCCACTACACTATTGCCCTCGAATGTTCGGTACGTCGTCGTACTCTATTTTTATTAGTTTCGGACGGTAAAATAACTACAATGTACATTTAAATGAGTTACCGTGAGTCTCGTGCGTGTACGCGACTACACGGTGTATTATAACGATAAGATGAATAATTGAATTTTTAATAAAAGGGAAAAAATTATAAATGGAGTTTCGAAACGAACGGACAGAACACAGAGGTTGAGTATTAATCTCGCTTCGTTCACCTCGACGCTAGCGCGTGATGTATTATTATTTTAAATTTGAAAACGACGATAAATCATTACATTTGAAAAACGATTCGGATTGAACACGATTCGCTTTAGTGTTTGTAAGACGTTTTAAGAATTTTATGTACTCGTAAAATATATACGCGAGCGCGCGTGCGCGCAAACACACATACACACACACGCACGCTCGAGTATAATATATTTTCAAAACTCGTTGAATATAGTATGATTAACCTTCGTTGACATATTCCTTAAGATTGTGTTGTAGCACTTAAAATAGAAATGTTTATAAAAAAAATCGAAATAACGCTCATTTAGTGTGTGACGTGAAAAGTCACACGGGATTAAAGCCGTTTACTGCGTATAATAATAAATCATTCTTTGACGAAAATTTAGCGCGACCTATTACAAAGCGTACGGATTAATTTCATATTCATTTCAAAACGAACACGCGGCGTTCTTACGTAACTTTTCGTCGAAAAAATAAATATATCTATATACGTTGAGATTTTGTAAAAATGAGCCCACGAAAATTGCGCCTATATTCGCCTTCCATTGAATAGTCACATAAAATTTCGGAAAACCTTTACTACCGCATAAAAGGTTTCAAAAAAAAATAAATATTACGCACCCGTCGTAATAAAACCAGAATGTAACTACCACATACTACCTAAACGTTAACAAAACTATTAGAACCGGACCCGAAAATTGTCGAATAAAAAAAATCTTAAAATCGATATTTCGTACGCGAACGTGTAGTTTTACGTAATATGAAATCAATAAAGAGACGCGTAATGTTCACAAACATTGACGAAAAGTTACGTACAATTGATTGGATTCTCTAAAATTGAATTTTGATACTCAGAAAATACATCTCGCACACCGAGAATTTGAAACGGGAACTTTGTACCTGAAACATTTCGAAAAGAAAATAACATCGAATAACGTACCGTTATTTAGTTAGTTTCCACGATATTTATACCGTACACAAGTTCATTTAAAGACAATGGCGCTATTGTGGATGTGAAATTTGTACCTGACAATTCCAGAACATTTCGACGTTACAGTTTAAAATTAATATTTCCTTTCGTGTACACGTACAACATTATCTAAACATAAACTAAACATTTACATTCACGAACGGCAAACACTCGCCGAATTTAATTAAAACATATAGCTAACGAACTATAACGAATCAAACTTATCGTTGGAAATAACAAACTCAATTTTATTAACTTTTATCGTTCGGATATTATTTTCGCGTATGGGTACTATATATATATGTACCAGCTTGTTATCGAATTTCATACAATCCGCAGTAAAAGGCGTTCTATTACCAATGTTTACGTATTATATTTCGAGTGCGCGAAAACTCACCAATTTGGTTTTAGGATAAAAGTTTTGGAAAAACGACAAAGGCATTAACGATAGTCAGTAAACAAATAATACATTTTCCGAGCGCTTATTAATAGAATTTTCGTCGTTCGCTGAATGTTGATCGAAAACTTGAACGATAAATTTTGCGACAATAACGGTCCTTTAAAAATCAATAGCCCGTTAAACGAAACGACTTACCCTAATATTGTCACTATTATCGTAATAATAATTATTAAATTCCTATCGTTTAACGCACGTAACAACCAATATAAACGTAATTTATTCGAATTCGTTATTCGATAGTAGTCGTTTCGGTAGGTAATTACAAACGATTTATAGTTAACGCAAATGTGCGTATTAACTTTCTCTTATTATTTAAAATATTAAAACACCGAGACTTATCCGGAAATAACTGTTAGTGGTAAATATCTACAAACGAATCGTCATTTTCGAACGAAACGATCGTTTTCGTAACCTCGGGTCGGTACGACGCGGTTTTCCACTTTTAAAAACGACCGCTGAAGTTCCGTGTTAACGTTTTCCATTTCCGCCGCGCTTTACCCGCACGTATAATCGCAACGTTAAGTCGACATCGTCGCCATCATTATTATTGCTACCGCCGTTGTCGTAATTTTTATGAATCGTTTAGACTGTGACGGAATGGAGTGCCCCGAAGTGTGGGCTCGCATAGCCGTATTGAACGGACAAACCCAAGCAGCCGAGCTGATGTACCTGGAACAGAATCAGGTGGAAAAAGCGATTCAAATGTATTTGTCGTTACACAAATGGGAAAACGGTAACGGTTGTTTTCCAACGTTCCGCCGGTCGATTATAACCGTGGGGACGTTTTTTTTTTAGCCATTAATTTGGCCGAATGCAAAAACCGACCGGACGTCGACGAATTGAAGACGCGGTATCACGATTGGCTGTTGGAAACGTGTCAGGAAGAAAAAGCGGCCGAAATGAAAGACATCGAAGGCGATAAGAAATCGGCGCTCCGGCTGTACATGAAAGCCGGTCTCGTCAGCAAAGCGGCAAAGTAAGAAACGATTTCGGTTTTTATCAAAAAAAAAAACAATCCCCCCCCCCAAATTACCGACTCGAAATCCGTGGCTCGGTAGTTCGACATGTCTCTGTTGAGGTGCCAGTAGGCCGATCAGTTAGAGATAGATGAGTAGATCGAATTTTTTTTAATTAACGCGTTATGTATTTAACGGTAGTATAATTTTTCACTCGAAACGAGTAATCCATTAACTGTACGAATTTTCGAAATAACTTTTCTCGTAATTGGACCACTTGGTTTACGAATATGTTTTAATTTGCGTATTCCGCGTGGTTCACGACTGTTGCGGATACGATAGGAATGTACGTCGCGAAATTAATAATCAACTACGGACGTCCGCTAATCACGTCGAAGACACTTAAAACGAAAGTGACGCGAACGGCTTTTTCGGCCAAAGGCGAATACAGTGTCACGTCTTGTTCACCAGTAACCGTAACCGCGTTGACGAGGAGTGTTGTAGCGTTTACTTGCCTCTAACGGGCCCAAAGTGGCCAACTAGCATAACATAAACGTTACCGTCCGTGTGTGCCCGTAAACATTCACGGGCGTGTGTACATTACTATATAATATGGCGAACTGGGAATAAATGTTTACGCGCTCACGTCATTTCGATATTTCGTAAGCGTTCGACCATTATGTTAATTTTGTGTCGTCGTATCTATAAATGGTCTTCGACACGGAACTCAAAAAACGTGTATATAAAGCGCGATAAGGTTACGCGAATAGAGTTCCATAAAATATTGATTATTTTGCGCGAACAATTATTCACTTCGCCGCGTTTCCACGTGTAACTAATAGCTTCCACTATTATACCGATATATCATATTGTTTCGGTGTAAACAACAAAAACGGAAAACCGCTATAGTTGTGATTTCTTTTTCCAGGGCTGACCGTAAATAACAATTTATGCACGTTTATTGTCTTTAATTGCGTTTAATTCGTTTACCAAAAACAAAAGTATTCGTCATCCCTACGAATAGCCGCCAACGATCAAAATAACGAACGTTAAATTATCACGTCGTTCGCAGTAGCGATTAGGCGAAATTCTTAAAACGATCTCCGCACCGTGGGGAAAGAAATGTAGAAATTTACATACCCGCAACGCTATGCCGAAACGTAGAATACGTGTTGTTCGGCGCGAGTTTTTTGTTATTTCAACTAGACAACAATATTACGAAAATGTAATAATATTGTACGAGACGTGAAGAATAGGAAAAATATGTAAATAAATACCGCGCGCTTCGAATCGACTATTTTTTTTTTAACGTCGCTATATTTCTGAAAATTTTATCCGAAAAACGAAAGAAAAAAGCTTACCCATCTCGAGGCGTCCGAAACGCTTAATCGACACGAATCGGTCGATACGCGAATAGTATAAACGGCGCGACAAACGTACAAAACGAAACATTATCGAAAATATTAAACAGAACGTGACCGATTTAAAATGCGCGTACATACCTACGTAGTTACCGTCGTCGGGTTGAATGATTTCTCTCGGTCGGTGTTCCCCGTACACGTAAATGTTTCGTAATTTCCGGTTCGATAATATTCGTGTCTAATAGATTCGTCGTGTGCAGCGATTTCGTTTTAAACCAAATTTGTGCACTGACAACATTTTTCCCCGTTTCGTATTTGTCCGTTTCATCTCGCGCGTGTTCTCTATGTGGATTACATAAAGTACATAAACGGCTAAGCTAGAAGACGCGTGTACATTCGTGTATAGAAAACAGTAAAATTTCGGACTAGGTATTTAACGCGGTTGTATCTCTCTTTTCTGTCCACACGACGCCCATCGAGCTACGAACGCGCATTATTCGAATGGCGGGTATATTCGTTTCGGTGAAAGGGATAGGGACGTTTCCGAACGTTTTGAAATCGATTCCGGTCAACTTCCGACAATACGAAAACGCGCGTTTAAATCCACCTAGTCGTTTTCGCTTTTGTAACGTCCGTACGGCAGGCTAGTGGAGGACGATCCGGAACTGTTGGCCGACAACGCCGCCGTGGAGAAAGTACTGTCCGGGCTACTCCGACTGGAAAACTATCACGTGGCCGGTGAACTCTGCCAATCGCAGGGCAAACCGGGCAAGGCGATGGAGTTGTACTGCAAGGGAAACATATACGCGAAAGCCGTGGAATTGGCCAGATTCGTCTCGCCGGGTGGTAAGTGTTTGTGTTTCCGTGACGTCGCGCCTAAATACGCCGTGGGTACCGTACCGGAACGTCGACTAAAAGGCGCTTCCTAGACATCGACGAGGTTGCGCGCCATTTGTTCGTCCGTTGCGTCCGACGACGTAATTGACATTGTCGACCACAATCGACCTCGCGAATAAAAACGACCCTAAATTGGTTCGTTGTCCCCTGGAAAAACGGTCATGGTGCACACTAGTGGCTTTGATCGTCGAAACGCATTTTAAGTACCGGCGAACGTTTAACGGAAACTTAATAGCGATCCGTAGATCGATCGCGAAATTGTCGACCGCGATTGGTCGCTCGGAACGGGCGGACATTTTTTTACTAGCGTCGAGTGTGCGCGTGATTGCCGAGGGACTAAAAGAAGAAAGCCGTATAGCGTCGTCGGCGGGCTCGACGGAAAAACGCGGATACGTTTTGTCGAAAGAGCGGACGTGCGCCGTCGTAACGGCCGAGTTGAACGGACGCTAGACGTTACGTACCATAATTGAAAAGGACGTTATACGGTTGGCATTCGGGTGGTGTTTTTTTTTTTTTTTTATAAACCGAACGTTTTTTTTT
>JAIPRN010002543.1:0-29405 GCA_025469175.1 Geopemphigus sp. TES_GeoC_2020 | reverse complement strand
AAAAAAATAATATAAAAAAAATACAGTAACTTCAAGCAAGGGCAGTGTTACCACTGGGTAGCTCCTCCCATCAAGCGATCATGTTAAATATTCAATTATCACATATTCTTATTGTTCCGCAGGAACAAATTGTATATTATAAAAATGTAAAAAAAAAAAAAAAAAACTAATACGACTAAAACGAGGCGGATATAATTATAACGTCGCCGCCAATAGAAAGAAACGGGAGCGATTATTGTTATATTAACGAGACTGCGACGTGACGAACGTTCGAGAACGATCGAATTTTTCACTAGAATGCGAAAATCGTTCAAAAGCGGTTAGCGACGCGTTTAGCGGCCTACGTCCGAAAGAACGATATCTAATTTTTACACCGCGGCGGCTTCCCAACGGCCCTGTAAATTAAATGGGCTCGCTAATCAAGTGCCTATTCTGAGACTTTATTGTCGCTTTGTGAAATATAATAGAGGAACTATTGTGTACGCGCGCGTGCTTATACAACCGATCGACTTCGTTATGTTCGCTTATTCGGCGAAACAAATTGTATTAAACCGACGATCGCGTAGTTCGATGGGATTTACGAATAATAGGTTAATTACGAATTCGATCCGTATACCTTAACTGTCCGACGTTTCCCCAAGTCGTATCGCCATTCGGATTATTATACTTTCGTTTATTAATTAAATCGTACAACGCACAAATATACGAAATATGCGCTATTACCGACGTTAGTTAGTAATCAGCGTCGAGCTATTTAATCCACGTCGTTGGAACGAGCAACCGTTGTTATAACGAGTTCAAAACTTTAACGTCCGATATGGTTTGCGAATGGCTAAACGGTACTCGACGGTCGTGTAAATACGCGTTATATATATATATGTATAGTTTGATGTCGAACACGAGCGCGCGGACGGACGTATTATTAAAATATCCGGTTTCCGCGCGCGATACGACGGACGGGCGTACGATACGCGCGCGTCCGCGTTTTGTCGGAACAAACGCCCGAATAATTTTCGTTTTTTTTTTTTTCCAAAACGTCGTTCGGCCGCGTTGAAACGACCGCGTAGTGGGATTATACCGCGCGCCGACGCTAAATCGCCACGATACGGTTACGGGTTAACGACGCGTTGCCTGTCGAATACATTTCCATTTCGTGTTTTGTTCATTACGACTTCCCGAATCGTCGTCTTTTCGTCTTTAAAGCAAAGAAACCTTTCCCCGGACATTTGTCCGCGTTTATTGAAAACGAATATAATTAGGGTATAAAATGGTTGGCGAACGGTTTTTGTTCTCCCGGAAACGGCAGTGATTCGTGTTCTTCGAACGGTTCGAATACTATAAATAGTGTTTATAGTCTCACGCGCGTTTCGTTTTCGTTTCGCGTTTTCGTTTACCTTGCGCTGACAAAGAAGCGCGTATAGCGTTACGATTTCGGTTTCATTTTTTAAGATCGAAATATCTACCGAACAGCACCCGTACGACTACGTGCGACTTCGGCGAAAGTTTCGAATAATTACCCGAAATAAATTGAAAACAATTTGAACGAGCTATCGTCGTGTTCCAAACGCGTAACTGTACAAATTACGATAATAAATTGAATTCGTTACGAACCGTTCGGGAACATTGTCTGTGCCTCCGTACAATTGCGTCCGTCGACGAACTATTTTTCAAAACCAAAGAGTACGAATGCCACAGCGACTACCGTTAAATTTCGTCGAAGTAATTTCTTACGAATAATAAACGACCGCTAGACCTAAACGTCTGAATTCTATATATATATATATATTGATCGCGGTTCGGTAACCGTATGTTTTCAGACTTAACAGTATCCGCTTTCGTATAAACGACTTTGAAATAAAACTATAATCGTCAATATCGACGGCGCGTAGTTAATCGATATTCGTTTTGCGTGCCCGGCGTCAGATTTATCCGTTCGGGTGTATAAATTCGTGCGGACGGACAGTTGACCACGCTACGATGGATTAATAATCGTCGGACGTCTCGGCATTCGTTGTATTTGAACACGTTGGTCAACTTAACTAACCCCGATAGATAAAAAAAAAAAAATGGTATTTTAACGTTTTAAATCGCCTACGCTTCGACTTGTTGACAATTATTTAAACGGAAAAAAAATTGAAACGTAAAAGTCGTTTAACGGATAACGTCGACGTTTGCACAACGGGCTCGCCAAAAACGGTTTAACGTACGAATCGAGCGCATTTACGTCGTCGGTTCGTTTGTAAATATTCGTGTTCGCGAAAAGATTTTGAAAAGGAGATGGAAAATGGCTTTCGCCCGGCCGTGTTACTTTTATTTTATCGTATAGCGAAACACGAAAATTGACTAACGCAACCTCCGTGTTATCGTATTGTTATTATTATTATTATTATTATATTGGAGCGCTTGTGCGTATTCGTATTTTCTATGCCACGAGCTGCTTTCGAATTAAATTTAATAAACTAACGGTACCGGGCAGTTGCCCGGGACTATTCGGGGTAAGGATCGTATCCCGGAAGGACGGGCGAAAAAATTACGATCCGTTATTATTCGCGCGCCGCGTTCGAATTGGACAATTTGCGTGTCCGGGGCCCGTTGAACACTCGACCCGGTCGTCGGTCCTGTGTTTTAGTTGAAATAAATCGCGTTTAACGGGATCCGGTACCGAGGGCCTTAAAAAGGCTCGTCGGGCGTATAATTAATCGTCGCGTTTCCAAATTTGTATTGTACGCCCTAATCCAATTAACGTTCGCCTCGATGGGCCTGCCCACAACGAGTACTTATGTGCGCGTAGTACGCGCGTTGACGTTTTTACGATACCGTTTTCTTTAATGACGCCCACTCTGGCGTATGTAAAATTCAAAACTAGAATTTTTCCGTAATAACTAAAACGCGATTATAATACGCGCGCGCGCGCGTGTGCGTGTGCGTGTGTGTGTATATATATATATACATATTAAAATCCGACGTTTACTTACAATTCCGTGGCTATGGACAAAAAATTGTATTAGAAAATTTACAAAATACATATTTTGACGATACGTTTAACGTTACGCGTATTACTACGGTACGTGTCAGTCATATGCCTAAAAAAGTCTATTACTTCGTACCGTCGTTTTAGTAATAAAAAAAACAAACAAACGGCCCGCCGCGTAACATTTTTCCAATTTGTTTGGACTTGCTAATGGTGACGACGCGCATTTAATAACGGCGAGATAAGGAATATTTCGTTAATTTTTAATTTTAAAACTACTCGGCCACGTTACTGTTAAACGGCGTTTATTTATACGACTCTCGAAAATTCCGACCCGTTTTGTTTCGACAATATTTCGACGTTATTCGTTATTTGGACTTTGACGGAACAACAAAAATACCGACTTTTTAACGCGTCCAAATAATCAATTTGAACAAACGAATAAAGGCGTCTTAATCGTAACACGGATAGTTGGTAAAATACTATGGCGGAATAATTTCCGAATTCGTATTAAACAACGCGTTTCGACCCTCGCTGGTGCTACAAATTTCTATCAAAACTACCAATTGTCAAGTAGGGAAACGTTACGCGATCAAGTTTTTTCATTTTATTCGGACGCTTGGTTTTTCTATCGTTTCTCATCCTTTTAATTGTTCACGTCATGTGATTACAACCATTTATTATTATAGAAATATTCCCTATATTTCGATCAATTTTTATTGTTTTATATTTGTGATCGTGCGCGAATACATTATAGATACCGGGCACATTGTTGACCTGATATGGTTTTAAATATTTCGAATTTAATTTAAATATTTTTACAATATAATGAAACGTCAACCTATTAGTATAATCAACAATAACTTTCGTTGCTGCGATGTTTAATACGCGTATTTTAATTAAACGTACCGACAATTACATTTCTTAAACTGAAAATTGTAAAATAATATTAACAGTTCGCTACTGTAGGTCATTAAAACCATTTTTACTTTTAATGACAAAATAAACGTGATTATTTCTTAACGAAATATATATTTATAATAATATACATAAAAATAAATTTTAACAAAAAATCGTTTGTGTTTCAGAGTATTTGAAAAAATTGTTAGATACTGCGATACGTTCATCAGCCAATTACCGTTATCGTTCATCTTAGGGTTCTATGTTACTTATGTGGCCAAAAGATGGTGGAATCAATACTTGGCGATCCCCTGGCCCGACCGGTAAATCTCGTTAACTTATATATATATACACGCGTGCGTGTGTAAATTTAAACGTATTATTTTGTTTTTAAGAGCGATGCACGTAATCGCGTATTACGTAGAAGGCAACGACGATTACGGCCGTATGGTGCGAAGATCTCTAATGCGATACTTAATTTTAACGTTTATTTTGGTATTGCGTTCTATCAGCTCGTCGGTGAAAAAACGTTTTCCAACAATGGAGCACGTCGTCGAGTCCGGTACGTACCACGGACACTAGCCAGCGACAATGACAACGGCGCGCGTCGCTATTTATGAATCGTCGAATTCGCCCGTAGGTTACATGACCGCGGACGAAATAGAAGTGTTCCATTCGCTTCCCAACGTCGAGTTCAACACGTATTGGGTACCGTGCACTTGGTTCACCAACCTGTTAAAGGAGGCCAGGAAGTCGAAGCGAATCGAAGACGCTGAAGGAGTTAAACTCATTATGGAGGTAAGCGACGTCTAATCGTATTACGTAATACAGGTACGGGACTGAAAGCCCGAAATTGGGTCTCGGCTTATTTTCGTAATCATATTTCGCGTGCCCGAGCGCTCGGATGGCGAAAAACGAGAGAAATCTACCATAAGTAGTTAGCGTTCGAAAAATAACCGTTTCCCGAAATTATTTTACTTTCAACGATTATGCTACCGATAAAAAAAAAAACGTACGTACTACGGCGTTTTCGGTTTTTACGTTTAAAAAGATATTTCGCGAAACGGCGTCCCGACAAAAACCACTAGCGACGGTGCGCTTTTAAAAGAGAAATTCGAAAACAATCAAAGCGGAGCTCAGCTCTACCCTCTCCCTACATCGATTCGAACGATCACAATTACACAACATACACGTTACCGGTAGTCACAGTTTCGTATATAAGATTCGTTAAACGTCGCGAAAATTGACCGCGAGTGGTCTAAAAAGTACGAAACGAATTTGTCGATAAACGAATTGGTGAAAACGATTCGTCGTTGGTGTTTCGTTCGATCCCTCGGCCTATCTTCTAAAACACGAATCCATCAGCGCGTTCGCGACACTTGTCGAATGTTTCACCGAAGTCGAAAACGCTATCCCTTAACGCGAATAATTGTAATTCGTTTCCCGTAAAACTACCGTGGGGGGGGAGGGACTCGGGTTTCCCGTCGATTATCGGCAAACACGTTACGAAATATATGGCGCGTATGGCATGGAACATTTTCCACCTGGGAATCGCAATTTTTTCCAAACACACGGCGTCACGTTCCAACGAAACTTCGTGATAAAACGCCAAAACCGCTTGACGTTCAAAAATAACCAACGCGGTTTGAACGACCGCCCCGTCATACCGAAAAGTTATAAGCGAGATGCGTGAACGAAACTTCCTGAACCGACTAAAACATTTCACGCGTCTAAACTAATTGTATGAATTATAAATATTCCGTTTCGAAATGCCCTCGAAATTCGCGAAACGTTACTTTACGCGTTATCGAGTTTTTGATCTTGTATTATTCTCAATCACGGTTTGCTCTTTCGGTACCGTCGAACGAAGTATTGCGAAAATTAATTATTTATATTCTTTTTAAGCGTCGCCGTCGTTACTGTAAAAAATCGTAAAAGTTCGTAATTGAATTAAAAAAAAAAAAAAAATGTCGACAGACGTACAAATATAAATAAGACGTTTGTCGAACCGAAAATTCGATAACCTCGATAATATTTTACGAAAAGAAAAACTGTCGGCGCATCCTTCGCCGACCGACGTATTCGTAAAAATCGAAACAAAACGTGAATCGTGTACAAAACCTTGTCGATCGATGTCCGTAAATATAACTCACGAATTATTTAATCGCGCGTCCGCGTGTATATATTATTCGTTAAAACGTATTTAAGGAACTTGGGTCGTTTTAATATCTAATAAAAAGTCTAATACGGAAAACCGTGTACAGTTGTACTTTACGTACCGGACACCGTTAAATGTAACGTTATAGGTATACTTAATTTCGGACGAAACCTATTCGGAGCGTTTCGAATTCCATTTAGAAACGAAACGATACAAATTATGGTAGCTTAAAACACCAGTGCTCATATATAACAAATTATCGTATAATTGTTCGCGATATAAATTTTACGTTATAATCGTGCAATTTTACCGACTGCCGAAGATCTTTGGTCGCCTAGACTTACACGAAATAAAATGTTTAAAATGCCGCCGTTATAGAGACGTATTTAAAATTAGCGTTTCTCGTTGTACGCCTGAAAGTTCACGATTGACGGATTCGTTAAATAACGCGAATTTTTATTTTATAAAAACGAAATATTATTTCGCTCCGCCAGCGCCAGTATTCACAATACGTATTAGGTATTAAATTATATTTGTGAGGAGGCAGTAATGTGAAAACAGTTCCACTGTCGATTTATAAAAAAAAAAAAAAGTATTAAATTATATTGTCGAGTAAAAACCATATTTTTATTCGTATCTTTTAGAAATCGTATTTGTTTTCGCAAACCGCTTTATTTCTGCGGATCGGGTTCAAAGATGATAGTATTTCGTTCGTTTACTTTGTTTAAAATTAATACGATACGATGTTTAGAATTAATACGATACTCGTATATTTTGTTCGTTATTTAAACAACGTTGGGTCGATTTAACGATATTATGAAAAATCGATAACGCGCGCGCGTTCAAAACGTTTGACGTCTATATTTATAAGTTGCCCGGGATCCGTTATAAAAACTCGACGTTTTGTTAGTTTTTTTTTTTTTTTAAATAATATACCGAAAAAATTTCGACCACGGTCGTTGAAAAACGAAAAAAAAAGGAAAATGTTCTAATTGATTAAGTTTAAACGTAATACCGTTCTAACGATGATCGCCTATAAAACGACGTTTCGCTTTTCGGTATTTTGTTGACGTTTCCTCTAGATTGACTAACGTGTTTTAATTCAAATTGTTCTCCCTTATATAAATCGTTTATTGCCCTTAGTTATAGATTTATAAGCTCGCGATTTTTAACTCGAGACATTATTGTACGAAATAAATAAAAAAAAAAGCGATAAAGTTAATCCGGCGGAACGAATAGACTACAAAAGTTACACCTTTTCGTGTAAAATACGGTTGATCGTGTCTGTATTATGTAGCGACGTTAAAATCCCGTAAAACTTAATTTACGATAAAAAAAAAAACGCTTTTTTATAATATATATATTTTCTGTTTACAATACGCGCGTACAAATTATCGATTCGTTTTTAAACGTTAATATAAATATTAACGCGAGACAGAATCAAATACAATATCGTGTTTGGTTATCACTTTTCTCTTACATCGGTCTTACGATCGTATTAGTTAATTTTATATTAATCGCCCATTTATTTATACCGGCGAATAGATAAGATTTATATTTATAATAACATCGTCAACCTTCTTGGCGACAACGTATAGAATACGCGAACGACGTCGTTTTTTAAAAAATGCGTACCGTTTAAAGAGAACGCATCCGGGAATCTAAAACGAAACGATTTCGAATTTAAGTTATTACGAATCGCGAGAGAACCAATTTCGAATACTGTCTGTTTAAGAATTGCACCAACGATAACCACACTTATATTACGATCAGAAACAAACGTGTTTTATAGGAGTTCAACGAATTTAGATCAAAATGCGGTCTTTTGTGGAGCTACGACTGGATCAGTATACCATTGGCATATACACAAGTAACTTTAGCGATTGAATATTTTGTTTTTGTTTTTTTGATGGGAGATTCGTTTTAAAAATTCAATAACGATAAAAATGGTTTATTGCTTAAAGGTCGTTACAATCGCAACATATTCGTTTTTTATTACCGCCGTTGTCGGGAGGCAATACGTGGAAGGATCAAAAAAAATGCTGCAAACAGAAGTCGACGTTTATATACCGGTGTTTACGATAGTACAATTTTTGTTCTTCATGGGACTACTAAAGGTAGGTTAAATAAATAACGTAAATTATGGGTAAACGGTAGTGAATAGTTATGAAAACAACAGTGACCGCGGAATGTGTCCGTCTGGTGCGAGCGGCAGACGAACGAGATACGCGGCGTAAACTATTGGCGTATTCCGATTGGGGCGAAATGTAATATTATTACGGCCGGAACATTGGGGGCGCGTTTTATTATATTTCTATATAATTGTCGCGGTCGATGTTTGGAAATTGAAAAACGAAAATACGACGACAATGGCGATAATAATCGCGCGTTACGCCGTCGTTAATTATTTTACGCTAATTAACGAACATAATTACAAAAGTATATGAACGCGCGGCGTTCCTGCGTACATCTAAATACTGTAATAAATTAGTTCGATTACAAAATGAAACTGAAATAACGTTGTTAGTACGTAGCATAACACGCCGGAAACCATTAGGTACTCTAACGGCAATTACCAACTCGCGGTGACTACGGCCTATGAATAATAAGTAGTTTGGAATTGTAAACGAAATCACCGATACGCGTGGGTGCGCGTGCGCGATCGAAAACCCGGGCGAGAATTTCGAATTACTATAAAACTAAACGTTCGAACGATTAAAACGAATCGAAAAATATTATCGTCGTACTCCGGGCAATATAAGCGTACTACGCGAATATTCGGAAACGCGCGTAAGCGGCAATTGTAGACGAACCGCCCGCGTGGCTGGTATCCGTCTGGTCAGCGGATACCGACGGCTGTACGATTGTCGTAAACGCGCCAACGATGTGATGTGACCAGTCGTTGTCGTCAGTAGTGGCTAGGAGAACGGAGCGTCCCGTAGCAGAGCGTCCTTGTAGTTCATTAATTCATCGTTCGCTCTTACGTACTTTGTTAATATATATATTAGTAGTTCGGTACAAGCCTAACAACAGTCGCGTTTATCGTCCTAATATATTCACGCCGACGGTACAGTAAAAGGTAACACACACTCGTGACACTGACATGTTGTCAGCGTCAATAATATCGATCGTATATAACGCGTTGGTTTTAGACGGTGGAATCGTCGACGATAACTAAAATAATTTTAATAAATACGAGCTACGATTATTTACGATATATAAATAATTAATTACAATACGTACGGTATTAATGGAAACGTAATACGGAACGAACAATCATTTGTTGAACTACTGAAACCGCGGGTCACACGGCCCAGAGTGAAACACGAACAGTTTCGAAAAAAGATATAAAAAAAAAAAAAACGAAACGGACAAGACGTCGACAAAACGACTTCTTCTTCTACGTGCCGAAGTACCGCGTTGGCTTTCGGGAGGAAAGCCGTCGTTTTTCGCGTACATCACTCGTATAGAGAGAATTTCGCGACGACGTCGCGGTATTTTCGGAAAACGTTTGCGGCGCGATATTTATTCGCGGGACGGGAGAAGTTTATTTCGGAACGTACGTACGTACGTACGCGCCGCCGCCGCCGCTCGATCAGCGTATTTTCAAAATTGGACACGCTACGCTTCTATACCGCGACCGGGACAGACGGTGACGTGTTTACCGCGAAATTCGATCGTTTTGCGCAAAAAACTCGTGCCGCGGCGGAGCGGAAACGTTGTTAAAAAAAAACCCGAACGTTTCGAAACATATTTATCGTTTATTTATTTCGTATTTCCAAACCGTACTATTAAAACTGTATCTGAACATTATATACATATAACAGGTACGTTACCGACAAATCGAATAACTAAATATGACGCGTGATGAATACGAATAATTACGCCTAACACGAATCGAACGATGTACGAATAATTGTAACGACGAACGATTCGAAATCCGCGTGATAATTGTATCCGTTGTCGTCGTTAATATCGAGTAAATCGAAATAAACGCGTGTCGTTTTACGCGAACCGACGATTTTACGATCACGTACATATTCGAGTTGACCGTCACTACTCGGCAAAACGCTTACGTATTCTGCCGCTTAAGACGTATAACGGACGTGAAATTTACGTTTAACGACGATAAAGAGCGGCCCGAAAATACGGTAGTTATAGCCTACGATTTAGTATGGCGAAACGGTAAAAACGCGCGGCGGAGTTTTAAACGATAAGGCGATTGTTAATACCTCCCCTCCCGCCCCCACTTGTTTCCTATTACGATAAAACCTAAACGTCGGCGTAAACGAAAAATTGTATTCGTTTCGAAAATGTCGGCGTTTATTGCGAATGAAAACAATGGTTGTTCCGCGCAAGAACGCGTACCGAATGTTTCATCTCGCGCTTCGTCTAACGACGTTCGATTATTTATTTACAATGACGCCTAGATAGTATTCGCAATACCTAGGCGACATTACCGTGAGTACGTTGAATACAAAATTATGAGGAGCCCACACGGCCAAGAATATTTACCGTTACGGAAATGCGACGGTCGGAACGTACGTATTATATTGAGGAGCGTTTTAAATTTCTATTTTTTTTTCCGTAGAACGATTAAGGTGGATTGGAACTCGCGCGGTTATTTTTATATACATAGGTACATTGAAATTCGATCCGAATTGATAATCGTAAAATACGTTTTATAAAATATCGTAGTTTATAGGGTTTGCGAATAACGACGGTTGATCGTTACCGTATAATTTTGTTTAGGTAGCCGAACAACTAATCAACCCGTTCGGCGACGACGAAGAAGACTTCGAATTAAATTTCCTGATTGACAGGCACACGAAAGTAAATTCCCGCGTATATAACACGGCGGCCCGGACGTTGTTAATCGTAAGTTATTAACGACGGATGATTTTCAGGCGTCCTTTTTGGCGGTGGACTACCTGGCTAAAGTGAACTTGCCGTTGGTCAAAGACATTTACTTCAACGAATTCGACGTGTCCATTCCATACACGAGCGCGTCCGCACCGCACAAGAAGCGATCGCACAGGGGATCCGTCCACCATATGCCGTAATAATCACGTTCGTCAAAATCAAATAACAGCAAATTGTATGATCGTTTCGTTTTGTGTTTCATCCCCGACCTTCCCACGGACGTAGCGTTCCCGAAGATCAATATATGATGTTCCTACCAGAAATAATCGAAGAAACCGATCCCGACAAGGTGAAAAACAACAGAAAACTGTCCACAGGTTCGACCAAGAGTGCAAAATTCAATTCCAATAGGGAATATTTCAACGATTCCTCGGGCGTGATGCAGTGAGTAAATTTACTTTTATATCGGCCGATAGGCTTCTGGTAAGTTTGTTTTTTTAGCTAATGGACGGTTTGTTTGGTCCGCGAACTGCGGTCGACGCGATTTATTCGTATAGATATCGCGTACGATTCATCCAATGGTCGCTTAACGTGGACGGACTATTGCGGACGTCTAACGGCGATTAATCCGCGATCCGTTCTCGCTTATATTAACGCGCACATTACGTTGCGCATTGTAGACTAATTTTTAATCGTCGTATTGTCACCTGAGTAAAATAATAACAATAGCGTTCCGCTATTAGAGAAAAACTAGTTCTGCTCTGACAACGTAATTTATTAGTTGTACGTTGTGCATTTCGTATATCTATATAAAACCGTTCCGTCTAAGCGACTTTTTAATTAAATCGACGCGTAATTAATCTTTTAAAAAACGCTCGACAGTCGGACCAAAGATACGGGTAACGAAATATTTTATAATTAGAAATTAGATTCTAGTCCGTCACTGACGTGGAACGCACAGTTGTTCGATATCCCTAAACGAAAACGTTGAAAACGCTTCTGCCGATACTGACAACGAGGTTGTGAGGACCGAAACGAATCGTTTCTTAAAAAATGTATTCGCGCGTATTAAAAAGGTTATTCGAGCCGGGCTCTCAAACGGCTCCGATTACGACGATTCAAACAGTATAGTAATTAATTACACAGCCGCGATATCGTTACGTTGTGGAGAAACGAAAAATTGTATACGGCGAATAGTTTTGGGTTTCAAAATGTTCGCGACGTTATTTGAAAATTATACGGACACAACGTACTCCGCGTAATAGGGGAGTACTCGAATATTTTTAAAAAATTACCGATTGACATCGATATTATTCGACCTCGTTACTGTAATAACGACAAACTAACGGAACCCGTTCGGAAACTAACGCGCCGCAAATTTCGTAGACTTTTCGACATTTACATGTAAACGGTTCTTTGGACTACTGGAAAAGTTGACAACAACAAATGACTCCTCCGAAGTATCGTCCGCGTCGAACTGCCCGTCTATAAATAAAGTAACTTTTGATAACATTCCTTCTGCCTGAAGGAAATTGACAACGTAAATAAAAAGAACGCGCCGTTACGAAATAATATATTCCTCGTTCGACCCTTTGCTTAGAATCTAAAACTTTTTCTTATCGTCCGTTGCATTTTAGCCGTCTTCGTTCCTTGTTCCTATTTACGAACAATTCGAAACTAGGTTAACGTTCGACAAAGTGTTCGTAAATATAGATCGTCTAAAAACGCTTTTACGCACGGCCTTTTGTATCATATAGACCGTGAACGGTTAGAATTAATTAAATTTCAAATTCTTGCGGCCAAAACGGCTGTACCGGACAACCATTTCGATCGATATGTTCGATTGTTTTCTAATTATCTATCGAACGAACGGTTACGATTAAACCCGCCAAACCGAAGGATTTTCCAAACCTTTCCACGGATTGCAAAACTGTTTATTGCTATTATTCATCAATCGCGATACAAATTAAAACGCTTAGGAATTAATAATTATTTCGTTTCCGTTTAAAAACAAATAAAATAGTAATAAAAAAGACAACACGGTGGTACATAAAATACCGCCGTATATTTCTGAACAACTCGGTTTGTTCAAATCCACCCGACAAATTTGCTTCGAAAACGTAAATTTCTAAAAAAATACGTAATTTAAGACGCTCCCCTTTGACGTATGAGCGCGCGCTTTTATCGACGATATTAAATATATATATATACAGATTACGCGGACGTGATTTAAAAAGATTAAATTAGACGATCCGAACGTTTTCCCGCGTTCCCGTATACGGTTCATTACGTCGGACTATAAACGACGTTCAATTTCACGTTGTTAGGTGCCCCAAACGCGAAGTAAATCGAATCTAAACGGTCACAACAATACGTACGTGCTCGAAAAAACAATAACGGGTACTTACATACTTCTACCAAAGTGGAATTAACGGGAAATCTATGGACGAGCGGATCGACGGCCGCGATTTTACGCGACGGTCGTACAAAGGCGGATAATAACGACGCGCGATGAGACGGCCTTGCCCCGTCGACTGTGCGACGATCGACGGCGTCACGGCACTCGCCAAAACGGTAACGACCGGGAGCAAATTCGACCGAAATTTTCGCGGCGACCCGTGCGCGCCGTAGTAAAAAAGGGTTGTCCCGGGGACCACGCGAATAACACGAGATGTGTGTAGGGAGGAAACGGAAAACGGACGTCGTGGTTTTCGGTCGGGGTTCTCTCGATTTTTCGAATAGTTCGTTCGGACAAAGTATTCGCCACGCGAACGATAAATGACGGAGATCCGTGTGTATTCGAGCGTGCTTTTTTCGTTCCGCTTTGCCGTAAATCCGTAGCCAGCGGCCAGATCCGTCGCCCGGATGACGTATACCTATTATTGTTGTTGTTGTTGTTGTTGTTAATGAAAAGACGGCTTGTGTAATCCCTATTCCCTCCAGATGGCTTTCGCGTGTCTGAACGTTGGAATATATTTATATATATATATACGAATCGCCCGGAGGGTATGTCAAAGACTTTACGTCATTATTGGAAAAGCGAAGACTAAACAGTAAATGCGGATAGCGAGAGATAGAGAGAGACACGCGCGCAGGCGTTCAAATGTGCGCACCGTATAGTTATCACACGTTGCTATCCCCGGGGGCGTTTGTTTCGCAACATAAACTACCGTAAGATTATTATTGAAACGACGGCGTTTCCGTGTCTACGGCGATATTATTGCCGCGGTCGTAAAACGAAAACGCGATATTTCGTCGATTTTGGCCGTATATACGATTTATAGAGGCTCCGATTGGATTCAAGGGGTACCGAGATTTGGTCGTGGTCGCACACGGCCGACGCCCGGATTTCGTCCGTTTCGTCCCGGGATTATTTTGTTTTTCGTACCGTAATATTTCGAACGAATCGGCGTCCGACGACGAACGTATTATTAAAAACTCTGTTCCATCATGACGTGATTTAGGCCAATTGTCCACGTTGGGCCGTAATTAGAAAAGTCGTATTATCAAATTTGGGGTGTATAAAATTAGGACGTTTATAATAGAAAAAGTGGGTTAATGGAAGTAAGACGGAGTATATATATAGAGTATGCGTTTGATGAAAGAGACCAGGTAGATGAAACGGGGAATGGAACGAGGACAGTAAGCGGGGACGAGGTAATAACGGTGGTTGAAGGTTATAAGTGTTTAGGGTCGTTTGTGCAAAAGAACGGGGGCTTTGACGGGGATGCGAAACATAAGATTAGGCGTGAATGGATGGAGTGAAGAGAAACGTCTGGTGTGCAGTGCGATAAGAGAATTCCAATGAAGTTAACATTTAAGAGTGTAGTGAGAGCGACTACGTTGTACGTGTCGGGCGGTGGACGAGAAAATAGAGCGTAGCTGAGACGAGAACGCTAAGGATGGACGAGTGGGATGACGAGTGAAGATAGGAACGAATATGACTTAAAAGGAAGGGCGTCGATGAGGGAGAATTGACTTGGATAGTTTGGTCGTGGGGAGAGACGAATCGACAGCAGTTAGAACGGTTATAGAGTGGAGCGTTGAAGGAAGAAGAGGAAGACCGAAGAAGAAGTGGTTGACGCGTGTGATGCTGCGTGCGTGAATGATGTGGGAGATTAGAGCGTAGGTTGAGGGTGGCAAATAGCTGGGAAAGAGGCGAGGAAGATAAAATTAGGAACTTTGGGATCGAAAAATCGAGATCCTTAAACGTGCCGTGCACATTTTTTGAAACGCGAGCCCTTCGTTTTTTACGTTTTTAGCGAACGCGATAGTAATATTGCGGAATCGTTTCCTATCCAATTCGGGACCCAACGACCGTATGTTATAACCGTTCGAATTGTTTTCCGATAGCCTCGTTCGATACCGAATTCGCGGAAAATCGTTTCCCGAACGTATTTTAGTCGCGTTCGAACGCCATATATCACGCCTATCCCGGCACCCGTCAACCACCGTACGATCAAATTCGGCTATCAAATTTGAGGGATCGTGACGGGCCGACCGCCTGCCTATCGGCGACTATGTCGGTAATGCCGCGAACGTTTTTACGCAAATATACCGTCGGCGAACTTTTTCGGGCCCGTAAGCGCCACAGTGTACACCGTCGCGTCGTTTAATTCGTCCGGCGGGTATTTCCTTCGGGCGCACTCACTACTCGCGTGTAAATAATAAAAAAAGGCGATACGCGCACGATTTTTACCGGCCAAACATACACAAACGAGTGGTTCGTCATTTGCGGTTATAATTAGCGGTAGTAGTAGTAGTAGTAATTAATTAACGGACGCTTCGTCGAGTAACGAAACACGCGCTTGAAGTATTCGGGCTCCGTGAGTTTGTTGGTATAATTTCCGGCGATAAGTCCGAACGAAAAGAGCGCCCGTCCTGCCCGGGCCGCCGCTCGCAATTTTATCTACCGGAATTCGCCGAGTAGGTTAGGTTATAGTGGGAAATTGACCGTTGGCGCGGCGCGACGTACTTAAACGAAAACGTTCGATAGACGCTCGTGAAACCGAATAAACTGAATACGGAACGTTAGTAAATAATAACGGGATATACCGGCGGGGCGCTTCGGGTGAAAAGTCACGGCGACGGGAAACGTTTCCGGACGTGTATTACGAACGGAACAGTTTCTATACGGTCGGTGGTGTTTGCCCGGAGCGAAAGGGACAAAAACGGCCGTTGTTGTTTTTTCCTTCGCCGCCATATTAAACGAAATTGATAAAACCCCCCCTTGACGTACAACCACCATCTACGACGTTACGATTGTTATTCCCGCCGTATTCGAAAATGATATCGCTCGTTCTGGTCTCGCCTATAATCGAACCAATTTTTTACCGCCGGCGATTATATCTATATATATATATATATATATATAGCGCTCCCCGGCACTGCCGTCAATAGTAACCGTCGGTTTTCTTTTTCGCTCCGGCACGTTCAAAAACGGTCGTTGTCGACCCCGCCGTTCGAATCGATCGCCAGTATCGTCCGAATTATTATTTTCGCTCGTTCGCCCGAACGATCTCTTTTCATCTATACAACGTCGGATATTGTACGAACGTTAAACGAAAAAATACGCGCGCATATACACCGACGGTAGACACTGTCGAGTAAAATAAATACTCGTTCTTATTTGTCACTAGCGTTGTTGATTCAGCTTCGCCCGGGAACGAGTAAATTGAAAACGTGTACTCGAATTCTTCGATTTGTGGCGCGAACTTTCTGGACGCTTTTGTTCTCTTTCCGATAATCGGCTTAGCGTATCTAGCGCGACTAGACCCAGTCGTTACACCGAAAGTCGCGCGTACGGATTTAAGTAAGAACCGTAATTACACCCGGACTGGGCGGGTACAAAAAAAAAAACAAAAAGTATTTTTATATATATACACACACACACACGGACATAAACCGTGGGAAACCGCGTATATTGAACGTAAAATATAATTTCTCGCGCGCCCAAACTTTTATGTTTCACTAGTACGCGGTTATTCGTATATATATATAAATATATCGACGTTCCTCCTTTACGGTAGAAACGTAAACGCGTTTAATTTCCGAAATGAAATCCCCGGGTTAGCGGACGGAAAATGTCCGTCGATATTCGAATAGCGTTTAACGTATGGATAAAAAAAAAACAAGAAAATCGTATACGGGCCGGGCTCTAGAAACCGCGCGGCTCGGCCGGCGAATCGTTTTTAAATTTACGCGCGAACGTTCGAAATTGATTTTAACGCGAAACGTTTGGTAAAGCGCGCTTGTCCGGTATAATTACGGCGCGCCGGTAATAAAAAGCGGACCGACGAATTGACGTCGTAAATTTTATTTCAATTCGAACGATTTATTTTATCGCCACGATCTATGTGAGACGCGCAGTATCGACGACGATCGTTGTGACGATACCGTTTTATCGTCCGGTCGATTATACAGCGTGACTGGACGTCGTTTGCCACGATTTTCGAAAAACAAAAAAAAAACGAAATTCGATTTTTCCGTAAATGTATTTTCCGCGTACGTGGGAAACGGCGTCGCCGCCCCCCCCCACCCCCACACCCAATTACCGTATGTGACACGAGGCCGCGAACTCTCCCGGAAACAATTTGGACGAATTAAAATTTCGTTTTCGTAACGTTAAAGCGCGAAAATGGATCGGGTTTAAATCGCTTTCGTTCGGTAATCCCGTCCCGAGACAATTTCTTCGACAACGCTCCTCCGGGCGCGCGACTTACAAACGTCGATAATTATGTAATTTAGGGCCTCGGCAGCCTAACGAAATATCGTAGATTATACGCTCCCGGTCCACCTACGCTTCTATAGAAATATGTGCGCGTAAAATATTCGATTTAATTTTTGCGCGACGTCTCGTTCGATTTACACGTTGACGTTGGCGAATATGTCCGCTCGGAAACCCGGGG
Organism: Geopemphigus sp. TES_GeoC_2020; assembly: GCA_025469175.1. Lineage (NCBI taxonomy): Eukaryota > Metazoa > Arthropoda > Insecta > Hemiptera > Aphididae > Geopemphigus > Geopemphigus sp. TES_GeoC_2020. The sequence continues at coordinate 11,605 of JAIPRN010002543.1, read as the reverse complement.
GACGTATAATACGGTTTTCATATCGATTTTCCGTCGAAGGAAAGAGGCGACCGGCAATTGATTAGACAACTTACGCGCGTTTATATGGAACGACGACCCGTAACGGTAAAGCGTTCCCGACGCCGCTCCGAGCGCGTTTTACGCAGTTTCGGTGTCGCCACGCTACGCCATTCGAATACTATAGTACGACGACGGCCGGCGGTTCGTGGCGTACACCCAAACAAGGAACGAAACGACTCAGCGGGCGAATTCGCGAAAATCGAAATTGATCGGAGCTCGTAGCCGCATCGCCGACGTTCGATTAATAACGCGTTCGTCTCGTACGTTGCGTTCGATTTGAATACGCCCGCGTACCGCGCGCCACGGTCGAAAACGTTTTCTACGGTAATTACCGCGATCGGTTTTCGTTAACCCTCCCCATCCACCACCCGTCGGGCGCTACCGTTCACCCGTCGCGTACTTCTTTCGGTTTTTCCGCTATTTCGAACACTGCCCGCCGGTCGAGTGTACATTCCTGATCGCCCGCCACTTCCCCACCACCGGTTTGTGTTTGTTGTTCGTTCGTTACCGCTTTGGACGTCACACAAAGGCCTTCGCGATCTGCCTGACGATTACGTAACTATTTTCGACTTACACTTATCGTTTTATTACCGACTACGTCGTTTACTTATACTATCGAGTTTCCCGGTTCTGTAACCGAAATTGAAATATTTTGGATACGGCGGCCACCTGTCGGATACATTGCGCCCGATCTTGCGACAATTATCAAGACTTCTCTCTCTTAGTTATTCGCTCCCTTAAAATCGACATTTTCGAATCCCGAACGACCGATCCCTCGCTCGACCCATTACGCCCGAACGTATTTCGATTGCCCCCGACGAAGAAGTAAAAACTCACGTTCCTCGCGATTTCTCGGTGCGCACACCAATCGGTCGCCCGTATCCGGTAAAACGTTATCGTGACACGTCTATCGGTTTCAGGGTCGGGCAACGTTCGAACGTTACCGACGGCGGCGGCGGCGGCGGTGAACACGGCGGATACGGCGACGGCGGTCGGGACGTGAACTCAAAACGGGGCGGGTACTCGGGAACCGGCGGCTTCAGACACCTGGCGCTACGTAAATCGGAGGCCGCGCAACCCGTCGTGCTCGTGTCGATGACCCGGAGGCCGAGCAGCAACTCGGCACAACAGAAACCGTTCAAATGGAAAACCGCGGACGACGGCGCCGGGGAACGATTGGCTTTCGGCGCCTTTCCCGATCGCCATCCGTCGTCGCAGCAGCTGACCAACGTGGACGACCCGCCAGCGGACCGCCAGCCGGGCACGACGGCCGACGGACGCGACAACCCGGCGTACAGCTTGGACAAACACGACGTGTAACGTTAGTGATGTTAGTAATGGTAGTAGTAGTAGTAACCCGTGCGTATCCCGCCGAGTTCGGCGTACCCGACATTCGCCTATCACCATACATTCCTTCCGTACCGCCGAAACGTACGATCGGCCACCCGGCGGGCCCCCTGTATTTGTTCCGGTTCGGCGGTTCGCCGCGCCCGGCTACCGGACCGCCCCGTCGGGACGGTTAAACGTATTTCCGGACGAACGGGGCGGCCTTTGGTTCGCCGGAACCGCGCCGCGTATACACGGCCGGTTATAACGCCGTCCGACCGTACCTTTTTAAACCGCGTCCGCCAGAAAAAAACACGCGCCGCGCGCCGGTCGATTGGTCGTACGCGTGTATTAAGTAAACGTGGCGCGCGCGGGCTAACCGGGCCCGCCTGAACGTTTCGCTACCCAACGACGATCGCGGGCGCCGGCAGTAATCCCGTGTATTCCAACGTCCCGGCGTCAAACGCCGTCCACGCGAATCGATCGCGTTACATTTGTTGTTTAGTCGCCTGCGTCCAATGTACGCGCCGGTTCGGCGTTTACGTCAATAAAAATTCGTCGTGTTGGAAAAAACAAAAGGCGTTTCGCGATAACGAATTTACTGAACAATTTCAAACGTCCCCCACCCCTGCACACACACACACACACACACACACACACACACTATACTTATTATTATATACGTTTGTGTACACCGACTTAATTATTATATTCGTTTAGATTTTTCGAACGACCTTATTTCGTAAGAAAAAACCGCGAAAAATGTACGTCGATTGTCATTTGTTCGCCACAAACCTACGCGTATTCGTTATTGTACATTGCGTGGTTGTATTTTCGTAGCCTAGAATATAATAATATATTACCACACGTCGTTCTTGTAGACAACGCGACATCGTTGCGTGGCGATGTTTTTTTTTTAACGGACATTCGGGTACGTCGAAACAACGAACTTACCCGACGCGCGCGTAAACGTTTGCAAATCGAATTGAACGCTGTACGGATATTCCGGAACGGTTTTTTAACTCCCGAAACGGGTCGAGTGGAACGGTAAAAGAATGGGCGAACACGTTAATTCGGTCCTTTAACCGGACGGCGGTACTCTTTAATTTGCCGTCCCGCAAAAGACGATCGTACTCTTTTTTTTAGACGGGTTAGGTCGTATAACGTATTGAACAACTTTTTCGTTAAACGACGAATATAATTATACGACGCTGTTTCGGCCGTTCTCCTCTTTCCACCCCCCATCCGCGTGTTTCCTATTTTGAACGTATTTTTAAACAGCTACCTATTCAAAACCTGAGCTCGTGCCTTCTTTTTTTGTCTCGTCGTTTACGGGTACAGAGCAACGACTGTACATAGGAAATGGGAAGGGAATGTACGTCACGAGAATTGCGTAACAACGAAACGTTAAATCGAAATTTTTAGACGAACCACGTGGTAAATTTGGTCGTTTCGTTTTACACGAAATTCAATGCCGATATTAAATTCGACCCGAAACGCGTTGAGGCCAATACGTTTCGAAGTAAATACGACCCGTGTATATTTGCATAGTACGTCCGTCCGAAATAAATTACTATTTTAATTTTCAAAACCACGGCGACGGTCTAAACAACTCGCGATTGTTTGTCTAATAATCGAATCGGTATATTACCATATCGGAATACTAAGCGCCTACGCTCGTACGCGAATACTGAAAACACGCTCCGGTTCGAATACCCAGCGGAAATCTTCGACCCGCGTTATATCGGCAATCAATTCGTCCTAATAGAAAAATGATATACTCGAGCAATTACCGTAGTATATAAATTCGTAAAATTATATATAAGTCGACGGTCGATGATTTTTCTACAACGAGCCGAAATCAGGAAAATAATTTCGAGTCGTATACATGTATATATATATATATAGGTAAAAAGTCGTAGAAATTAAAATAATGTTAAAGAAAAAGGCTAATAGAGAACTAAAATTGCCGAATACGAAAACTCACAAAATATAAGTAAAATACAATCGGATAGTTTATGTTTTTCTAAGGACGTTAAAAGGGCCTTTTTACATGCGATGAATAACGGATATATATATGCGAGCGCAAAATACGTCAGGAAGAAGGCGATAAATGATATAAATATGTGTAACAACCAGCGGCGGTGCACATCGATATTTCGTTTACTATAGATCGAGTTTTATTTTATTTCAAAAAGCTAAATACCACAGGTATAATGACGTTCAACGATTAAAAAATAAAAAACAAATTATTATAAGTAATCGTGTATGCGTACGTATACAATATAGAAAAATAAGAAAAGGGCGAGATGAGTTTAATATGTTACAAGGAGAGCTGCCGATATTATTGTCGGAGAAAAAAGGGAAAACATGAAGACCTGCAAAGAGACGATCAGGGACAATTTAAAAAAATGTGAACCCCCTTCGCTGGTTCCGAAGTGGAATTACAAAAAGGAGAAGAATCCAGCGCCAACGAAAAAACCACGGGCCGGCCATCTGTCGTGACCGAATCGTAACTTAGAAAAGTACACGACGAGGAATTTGTTTATTTACGATTTTTTCAAAAACGTGGCTAGGCAAATATTAAACCAGCAACTTCCTGGCTCCTAGGAAGGTTTAGGCCGGTAATTCCGACTAACCCGTGGTTTTACAAACTGCCTCTTTCCCGGGGCTCAAATTAGATCGTTTCCGAGGCTCAGATCTGGTCATAATCTACGACTTCCTGCGCGTACGTCCAGTCGCCTGTCGCCCAATAATTCGCCCGTCTGTCCCCGTCACGAACAGGCCAGGTTGTTCGCCCATTTAATTGCCCACCGTCCGGCACCTTACGTTGTCGAATTTTCTAATAATTCCCTTAAATGATTCGATCGCGATCGATCCGTCAAATGGTTAAAATAGTCAATCTCCTCGAGTAATTAACGTAACTCTCGAATTTGTCGGCCGCTCCGTTCGATCTTACTTAATTTGTTATCTATTATCTTACGTGTTTATTATCTATTGTATTCGCTTTAGTTTTAATAATCGTTCAGCTAGTACCGTAATTGAAAGCTAAAAGAAAAGCCCCGTTCGATTTGTCGTGCCCGTCAATTAGTGTTTTGTGCTTGTTTTCGTAATAATAACGGACGCGCGCTGTATATCGTTATCGTAAACCGACCGACCGGAACGCAACTTACGGATTAACCGTTAGTCCGTTCCGTCGCGAAATCCCCGCGGTTATCTCGGCGACCGTTATCGCGACGACGCGACGCGATGGTCCGGTCCACTCGCCGCCGTACCGGCGGAACAAGAGTATAGGCCGTTTCGCGTTACTCACGGCCGTGGAACACCTGGAACCGTTTCGGTGCGCCTCGTGAATTTCTCGGGGACGCGTGTGCCGGCCCGTGTTATTATTTATGATCGGCCGCCATATCTCTAACGACCGCCCCGATATGAGTGCTTGCCGAATGATAGATTGGCGATAACGTTTCTGGCGAACTCGACAAACGAAAATTCACCCGCTCGAATTACGTCTCCATCAGTACCTCGGATTCCGGCACAGACAAAATGGACGCAGTAATATCGTTTCTGAACACTTCGTTCCGTACAATTGTAATTCGGCCTTCGATTTTCGTTCCAAATGACCTAACCTTATCTACCGTAATTCCGTCGTTGGCTGATACCGATGGCGTAAAATACTCGCCGAGTATGTGGCAGTGGGTGGGTGTGTGTAAACGTCGAATTATGTTTGATCAAAAACAATTCCTTACACGGGTCGTGAAAAATTTTGGACACTTCGCGTTTGTTAAGAGGCGACCAGAAAATTCGACATACTGAACCAATCCTATCCAAAACGAATTTTCCCCTTGCCAACAACACCAGCCGATCCTCTCCGACAAGACTCTCTCTCGTAGACACGCTAATGCGCCGGGCAAGAAGTACGCGGACTACCGGCTGACACTGACACACCCATACCGGGTTCCTTTTAAAGCAAACTTGATTTTCGGAAACAGGAAATAGTCGCGGGATGCTGAATCAGAGGCGAGTACGGCGCGTGTTCGTGCACTGGAGTGCCTCTAGCGGCTAAATAACGCTTCACAGACAGAACGTTATGGGCAGGTACGTTAATAAGATCCGTCACTTGTTTTTCCACAATTCCGGCCGTTTCTTACGAACTCGCTCTTTTCCGACAGTTTCTCTATCGGCGTTTGCAGCGCCGGCAATCGTCCGAACGCTCGTACGACGATCTCCGCGCACAATTTCGTCGATTCCGGTCATCGTTTTTGCGGAATCGAAAAAGAGACAAGTCTACCTGTACGGAGGTCGTCTTCGGTGCTCTTTCGGCCTTCATAAAACCGTTTATACCATTCGAAAACGCGCGCACGATATAAACGATTCTCGCCTTTCGACCAATTATAACGCTCGGAGTTTTTTTTTTAATTTAACCGGAAATTTCACGTTGCTCGCGTTTTTCGTCGCACATTAGTTATCGCCACGAGAGAGAAAAACACGTTCTAACCATTATAGCAAAAATATTACTAAAGCGACAAAAAAAGGTGTTTTTGTACTGGAACAGTAGACGCTTCCAGATATATCCGACGGTGCGTTCGTTTCCCACCCTACCCATCTAGGACGCCTTCTGCGGGCCCAGTCTCGTTATTTAATAGCCAGACCTCGTGCAGCGGCCGTACAAAGCTCGTGGCCTAGGTATGTCAGCCACTTTCGTTGCGGCGCATCGCGATCGCGCCGAAGCTATCCGGAATGAAAGCGTCTCCGATGGCGGCAGCCCGTGTTCTACTAGAGGAAATATTTAGAGATACGGCGTCTTCGCTTGGGGAACGTAACTGGCCAAAATGCGGGGGACAGGGCCATCCGCTCGGAATCGGGCGATTTTACGAAATGGGAACGATTAAGCCAGAGAGGTGCGCGGTGTACGTCGGCCCGATAAGCCGAACTCTCGCGAACATGAGGTGGTTCGTGGAGCGGTGAACGGACAAACGCGATATAAAAACGTCGGCCGACTGGACGTCGTACCGCGGAAAGGGAATCGTCGTCGTCAATTTTTTATTTTCGTCGAATACGACTTTGTATATATTTCTTTCGTGCCGAAAGGTTCGTGGTCTTTTCAAGTTTTAATTAAAACTACGAACGTTATTATTGATTTCCGTATACTACGCGTGGTGGACAGTTCGCTTCGAAAGAGCCGTTCGATTTGTATACACAGGTAAAACGTTAGTTATTAGGATTCGTTGGATCGACGATATCGTTACGGGGCCCCGGGTAGGCAATTCTGACGCGATGGTTTATATCGTAAGTTTACGTGGCGGAACGACATTTCGCGTGTTCGGATGTGTTGGCTCTCGGAAGAAGATTAATACGGACAAGTTGAAGATAGTATAATGAAATTATGATGAAACGCGGCGAGTAATAATAAAAATATACGTTAACGTACCAGGCGCGAACGTACCGCGACAAGACAATCGGCAGACTGCCTGACCACCGCGATGATAATAATAATAACAACGATATCCCGCGTTGTAATACCGCCGATTCCCGCGGCCGTGATCGGAACGTACCTTTGCATACTTTACGCGCGTGTATTGTTAAATTTAATATTTCGACGAGACGATCTCGCGGAATCGAAAACGCGATGATGTCCTTCGGCGTGTCGTATACCGGCCACCAAGTACACCGACCGACATGTGCCGATCGACGGCTGTTGGCTCTTTAATCGGCGTCGATTTTTTCCCTCCCCGTACCCCGGACGTGGGAGTAAACAAACGGAAGCTCATCGCGGAATGACGCGTGCCGTATGAATACAGTCGCCCTACTCGGCCTACGTTCGACCGAATACGCTTTTCCGATCAAGTGGCCGCGACACTCTTTCCTCGGGAGTCGACAGAATTGTAAAACGTAGTGTCGTTCGTCGCGCGTGCGTACAAACCCGTGTCCGAACGAACGAACGAACGCGCGAAATCTACACGGGTTCGCATGGCTCGTTATTGCCGATCACTGCTCAACGAGGCTAGATAAACCGACGAAACCAAGCTACAGAATGTTCCCCCCTCTCTGCACATTCCAGTCGAAACGAAAATGGTCTGTCGTCAATTTTTTACGTCAACCGTTGTACGTCCGAAGTTACTCGACGTTTGGTCAACCACACGAGTCGTGCTCGTCGCCCGTTTACCAAACGCGCCGTTATCGTTACGAATTATCGTCGAACCGTCCTTAAAACGATCGTGGAGAGAAAACCGTTGGACCAAGCCCATTGCGGTCATAAAACACTTGCCGAAAAGCCGACGGACGCGCTGGTTCGAAAAACCGTAGCCGAAACGCGTACGTGTTCAAACCTCCGTGACTGACGGGAACGGACGCGTAAACGACGGCTGCGAATGCATTTTTCATTCGCTAAGTACAAACTCGATCATGCGTGAAACCCGACGTTTGATTTGGTCATTTTGACGACGGGTCGTCCGGGACGTACGGATACGCGCGTAGATACTTACATAAATAATACCGGGCCGCCCGTCGTCGTCCGAACGGGAATAATTTACGTATAAAATGCTCGTAGCGGCGTTGGGATAAAATAATTCGAATTAAACATTCGCGAACGGGTCGAAAATAAATAACGAAAAGTTATTCGCCCGTTAAGGGAACGTGTTCGTGGTGGCCGCACCTCGGCGCCAGTGTTCATATCGCCGCGAAAGGATTTTCGCGAGAAACTCAAACGGCGAAAAAGGCGAGCCGATGAATTCGTAATGGTCGCGTACAATAAATATACACGCGCGGCGTTTTTTCTAATTTCGGACAGGAACGACGGGATACCAGGGGCGGAACGGGGTGGCAGGGAGCGGGTGGTTGGAGTAATGCGCGAAATTATTCATTTTGTTCGTCGCAACTGTGCGACCAAATTTTGACGATGAAGTATAAAAAAAGCAAAGAAAAAAATGACGTTTCGTGTACGGAAAAAAGCGCCCGGTCCCCGAAACAGGATACGTAATATTTTTCGGTAAAAATATAACGTCGCCGACGCGCGTTTTTAACTAAACGTATAGTTAACACTACGAAAGTAGGTCACTGCGATTGGCGAACTGCGTCAAATCGACAACGCGATACAAAATAATACGAATCAGTATTAAACGGTTCCGCGAATGTGTATTCCACGAGCCGGCGAATTCCGCTACAGAATCGCGCGAAATTTTAAAATGCGTAATTTCGTACGTATATAGGACGCAACTGTGAACGACACGTAAACCGTACTGTTTACTAAATTCTGAAATGGAAATCGTTTGTCGACGTTGAATTTCGTATAGTTTTACGCCTTTTTTTGTTTTTATCCGATACGATAATTACTCGCAGTCGCACGGCGATAATAATTATTACAGCTCCGCGTTTATCGGCGTAATAGTAAATAACGGAATTCGGTAAAATAAAAATATACGTCCGAAGCGACTATATTACGATATTGTACGACCGATACATACGGCAAGACACGATACATAAAATGTTCCTTCGATCGGTTCCCGAAAACCAATCCGGCGAAAACGTCGACGCGAAATTATTGTATTTTAAGACCAGCGAATGATATAAGCGAATAATACGTTCGCACCGTTCGGATACGCTCGAAAAAGCTTTTCCTGACGATTTTCTTTTCTTTAATTTCGTATATATATATATATACATATATACCTTTAAAGAAAACTATCGTTTGTACGTCTAGTCTTTATTTCGCGATTATCGACAAATGTACACACGCGTGCGAAGAATTCACGACGACGCTTTGTAATTTAATCGTAATCGATATTGTCCCGGCTATTATATTTGTTACGATAGCGCCGTTTTAAACGATACGTTCGTGCTCACCCCCACACCCGGGAGTGAAAAAACTTCAGGGAGGTACAGGGTCTTAGCGCCCGCGGTGTTAAATGCCTAGAAAAATCGTACCCCCGGGTGGTTTAATATTGACCTCGGTACGATTGACTCGCCGCAATAGGCGCCACTGAATACCCGAGTACGCGTGTGTTCAACACCGAAACAGAACGAAGCGTAATATATGTACACGTCGAAATGGCTGGCCTAAGCGTAAGTATTTCGGGCAAAAATGGGACCGTACGATTTCTACAAAACAACGTCTACGCGCGTCGGCCGCGACGCGTGTTTTATGGAAATTGATGCACGAATCGCGCGATACGATCCCCTCCGTAATCCGCGTTCGTCTACGTTCGCGCGAAACACGTAAACGCGTTATTTGTATACTATTCGAACGGGTCGATTATCCTAGCACCGTGGAGAGAGAGACCCGTGCTAGGTCGTCCCGGTATCGTCCACGAAAACGACGAAATTTAAGAGAAAACGCAAAACGCGCGAAAACCGATAAAGCCCCCCCCCACACACAGCCACTCCCGAATGGTGCGTTTTAAAGGTTCGAATATAACGAACGTATCCGGGAAACGACTATTGCGGAGACTTCCGTGTTTTACAAACCAAATGCGAATAAGGGCGACATGGTGTACGCGAGAACGCTTATCGATAATCGGTTAGCTATATTCGAATACAGTTTGATTACACTATCGTCGCGTCGTAATAATTCGGTTATAATTTACGGGTAATTGATTCGTCGGCGTGTTAATTCGTTAGCGCGATATCAAAGGGAGAACAACGCGCCAACGCGAGTTGACAACAGTTTGCGTTCGATTAAACAATAACGTACGCGTTACCCTTCAATATTTACGTTATTTAAAACTAGCGGGGAAAACACGTGTTCGAAAAATATTCCCCGCGCTTTTCGCGAAACGTTCGAAAACACTCGGGGGATACGCATCGTCGTCGATTAGCGTATTGTTCCGCACGCTTTGTTTGGTGAAAATATCTCGAATAATATTGGTAATCTTTTTCTTTTTGTTCGAACTTCGTATGACAATTCGTATCGTTAGTTACGCAAAAGGTACAAAAAAACAAACACAAATTAATACGAAACGTAATAATATAACTAACGTTCTTACATTTTTAAAATCGATATTTCGCAACGACATATCTGTCGGTTAAAAAGGCGTTGATGAAATTACGAAAATTAAACGCGTCGACATTACGCTAAGCGAGTGTGTATATATATATAATTTACGATAGTATCGACGATTGGTGTTCGAAACTCGGGAATTGTGAAAGAACGGTATGATAGCAGCGAGGATGACGGTAGAGCTTGAGAGGTAAAAATGTGACGAACGTTAAACGGGATTTCGAGGTGAAATTCGGTAAAGAAAGAAAGCTCGAGGACAAAACGGGACAATCGAAAAGGATACGATCGATGTGGCCGATACCGGGAGTGTTGGCGTAGTGTACGTAGAGGGGAGCCGTTTAGGGAATTCTTAAAAATTATTTGAAACGCCCGAGTCCGGTGTTTATTGGCACGCGCCGATTGTCGTACGTAAGCGTACAATTCGTTTCGCCCAAAAATAATTGCGCGACGTATTCTCGCGCGCGATAACGCTTAGGAAATACGTACACGCCGAATCGGCGTCGTCCGCTAACAGAAAGATCGAAAAACCGAACCTTGTTCGATCGAGTCGCCGCCACTCGTCAGCAGCACCCGCCCCCGCCCCCCCAAACGTCCCGTAAACACATCTTTCGACTCGTCGATTTCGAATATCCGTTAATCGCGCGTTCCGAACTCGTCTTTCCCGTCCACCGCGGTTTTATTTACTCGGAAAAATAACCGACGTCGGCGTTGTTCAACTCGCGCGCAAGTGCCGCGAATGTTTCCGCGCAGGGAGTTTCATACGCCGTGGCCGGTTATACCCGCGCCGAACGGTATACAAAATCGTTGGTTCTTCCCGTATGACGTATATTAATACACCGCGTTGTTGGCCGACCACGGAACGGTTTTTTTTTTTTTTTTAATTTCTGTTCCGGGAAGGAGGAGAGAGGAAGAGTGAAAATGAGGAAACCAACTTCGGCCCGGTGGCAAAAAGACCGCCGTTTCGATACGTACCGAAAAACGTGAACTAAACCCGATAAATTACTCCAATCGTCCATCCACGGATTTATCGTTAATGGCCAATTTACGCGCGCGATATTACGAACCGCTTATACGACAAATTAAAACGCGCCGTTTTCGACGACGCGAGCGCTATCGAGCGCCATCAGTACCGGCGTATTCGAACCACAAAACAGAAAAACTATTAGTACAATTGTTCCCTCCCCCCCCCCCAAAAAAAAAAAAACCCAAAAACAAACAAAACCCCCC
>JAIPRN010002542.1:0-29413 GCA_025469175.1 Geopemphigus sp. TES_GeoC_2020 | reverse complement strand
TTGCCGGTTCAAAAAAAAAAAAAAAAAAAAAAGATCACCTCCAGGTTGAGACAACAACAATCGGTTGACGAAATTGTACACGAACAAGGGGACACGCGTTGGATAAAAACCAAACAAAAATAAATTGAACCGTCCGAAAATACGCGCGTATATAAATCGCCGGAGACCGTTTTCATTCGCAGATCTCGGCAGCGTTGTTTAACGATATCCAGACGATAAATAATATGCAAAAATAATTTCTCAAACAAAATCGAAAATAAACGTAAGCGCCCAAACAAACCTACGTCTAACAATACACACGGTACCTCTAACCTTCGCGCGCGTGTTTAACGAATAACGGACGAAATAATTTTGTTTTTTTTAATTGTCCGTCGGTTTTTGGATCATTTTTTAAAATGTTTCGTCTGCCGGCCACGTTAACAATCGTGAAGAAACCAATACACGCATATATATAAGAAAATATCATAAAGGCGCGCAAAACCATTAAAATCAATTTTTTTTATTCGATTTTACGAAAATAACGTCTACGGAGTATATTTAATCATACAAACGCCCATATATCCCCGCGGACTACCTAAATCACGCGTAAATACCATCCGGTAGTTGCAGTAAAAGCGGATAAATGTACCGAACAGGTATAACATAGAAAACCGATAATTATCCTTCAAAGATGTGTATTCGTACGCGCCTATTCGCATCTACCTACGCGTACGCGGGGAGATTATAATTACGTTTACAATAAGCCGTAAATAATTTTAACCACCCGACTACGCGGTTAGAACTTAATTAAAACGCATCAATCACGCGATAGAGGTACATTCCATAGTTAAGTGGTGTACCCCTACTGAACCTTATGACGAATAACGAAAAAAAATTAAAACGTACGTCTAAATAATTGAGAACACGAGATATTATAAACGATTACCCTGGTGGGGGGGAGAGGAGGGGAGAGGAGGGGGTACAACGACGCGCCTATACCATTTTCAGAATAAGAACGCCCCGGGTAGCGGACTAAAATCGAACTATTGCTGGCAGCATGTATGATATTTTAGTACTCCGCGTAATAACCGCGAGGATCCATGACGACAACTGTTGTCGGGTCGTCGTAACTACAATATCAACCGATAAATAATATCACAGGACGTTTATCGTTCAACAAGGAGTCCAAGAGTTTCTCCGATGATCATTGGAATGCGCGAGCGCGGCGCGTTCTTATTCTGAAAATGATGTACATATATATATGTTTTCCAAATCAGGTCGAGCGGTTATCAATTATGTACAAAAGACCGACGTTTAATTTATATTAAGACGTAATCGCCATTCGTGGTCACGGATTGCGTACGTACGTATCAGCGTTTGTACTAAAATCGATAACTGTAATGCTACGTACAACTACGCGTTTTGTTCACCGCGATTAACGCACGCGTTAAATATCACCTACTTTTTTTACAAACTCGGCATAAATTTCGCACAACAAATACCGTAACGTCGCGCGCATTATTCGTACAAAATACGTGTTCGTCGACGAATGGAAAAACTAGCCAGCGCTGGCGTTACGACTAAATATAATAATTTATTAAACGAAAAAATTAGTCGACGAATGTAGAAAATTACCGAACGGGTTTCAAGGACGTAATCAATATACGAAACAAAATTACAGGAAAATACGATGATAAAGACGCGTGCCCAAAAAAAAAAAAAATGATGGTGTAAACAATACGTTTCATATTTGGAAAATAAAACTGTTCCCGAATATTTGACTTAATCGCGGTTGTATTCTATTGATAGACGCGCAATAAATCACTATTCCGATGACGTCCAATAAAAATTTTCGAAAAAAAAACTGATTCTTGCTCGCTTTTAGTTTTTAGTTACGCAAATCAAATACATTTTAATGGTCAAACAAAAGAGCGATGATACGGATTTCGAGTTCTACATAAAATGTTCGAAAGACTAACATTTTGTTGTTTGCTTTTCAACTTTTATTACGGACAATTTGCGATTTTAATTTCGAAAATTTAAAGTTTAACGCAAACTTTCGATAATTGTCCATTTGTCAGATGCTTTGTAACGATACAATTTTAAAATAGCGTGATTTAGCTTTGCATATCTTATACACCGTCGATTAAAATTAGAATTCCGGCGAAATTGATTATTTTCGAGAATGGCGAAAGACGTTTACTTTTTCAAATTTAATTGTTTCTCTCGTTCAACTCACATTGGAGAATAGACGTAACGTAATATAATAATTACTTGTTAACCGCTGTACAATACGGTAAGAAAAGGGTAAAAAAACATCCGTTAATTATTCACGCACGTTATAAATTATTTGTTATCAGTTTTTACATAATTATAACCTTCTACTAGCCGATATTTCGGGACCTTAACACCCGGTTATTAAATACGTACATTAGGGTGGAATTTCCGACGATTCGTTTGTAACAGTAATCGAATGGTGGTGACGGTAGTTCAATAAGGTCGGGCGGAATACGTGGAATGTCTTGTATGGCTGAAAAATTGACGAACGTATCACGACAGTAAAAAGAAAACGGTTCGCGTCCGTTACGAAGGGATAGAGTAAAAATGCACGTGTTCCGATACATTTCAAAACGAAAAACGTCCACGATCGGATAATTTACGCACCGCCGGATCATTCCGTCGACGATCGTAACCAAAAATATTGTTGTTAAACGCGCGAAAATGTGTCGTTTTTAATTCGCTTTAATCGCGCGCGGCCCGCCAACGGACGAACGACCAAACGCGCGTGGGATAACTTATCTAATCTCGCGGGAGGACAAATCATGAGCGACGCGGCGCGGCCGTATTATCATCGGCTTGAAAACAGGAACTCCGTGGACGACGGCGCCGAAAACGCCTCTTTATGTTTCGGTATTTTACGTCAGCGAATACAATAAGAATAATTACCAAATATAAAACAAAAAATACGGGGCGAGTCGCGTTCTACACGTTAAATAGACAAAATCGATCGATCGACCGTTGGCCAACCTCCCCTGCCCCTATAAATAAACGTACGTGCGGTTCGCGACACCAACACCGACAGCATAAAATCGTACGATAACCTCGAACGGATTCTCCGTGAAAACGCAGCCCGACAATAATTGTCGATGGATATTGACGCACAGCCGCGATGACGTACTTCCCACTCACCCGATACATATATAAATCGGACTAACTGCGCAAACGCCCAACTTCCGTGACGGCACAACCGTCACGACGAACGAGTTCTTATACATAGAACGCAAACGAAAACTATGTGACGAAACTAAGTACCGAACGTTTTTGTCCTTCTAAAGCGCTAATACAAACCTCTCTCCCCCAACAACGTTCAATGTTAAAAATCACACTTCGAAGGCGTTAACGACGAATTGTTATTCGTCGATTTTACACGCGAGAATAAAACCAATATCGCGGAGATGTCGTCGGGGCTAATAAACTGCCGTAACCGTATCACGCGACACTTCGCCAATCGAAAATTAACGTACACGCGAAACGAAACACAATCTCGTAAGCGTTCACGTAACGCGTTTAACAAGAAATTCGTACACTAATAATGATAACAACGTTACGCGTTTGAACGCGACGTACGTCAGCTTTAAGTAATTGAAATAAACACGCCTTAGTAGTTACGTAAGTCGTACACGATTATAAATGAAAAAACAAAAATGTCGCGGAAATATCTGTTCGAGTACAAAAACGTAACTTACCGACCGTACAACGCGAGTTATAAATTACGAATATTATAGGAGGAAACTCGGGCTCGACGGGCCACACATCCTCATCCATCGTCACGTTTAAAACGATTTTCCGCTTGTGACGACACGCGATTTAATAAATAAATCGCGACGGACAAATTCGTATGTAATTGTTAACCCAACGCAAGTACCAAATAGATACGATCGTGTGTGGGTGCAGTACAGGTTGATTACAAATGAATGGAATACAGATTCGAAAATCGAAAGTTATAGAACGCCATCGCGGCACATTAGTAATATAACCACAAAACGTAAATAAATAAAAAATATACGAGGTTTAAACCATAGTGTAGGGATAGTCGAAAATAAGTTTTAAACATATTAAAAATTGGTCTGTATCAAACAATTTGAAGATATTGTTTTTGAAGGAGTTAATGATAACAAATTGTCTAACGTAAAAAAAACAGCGACTGTTTTATTCTTGTAGATTGTTAAATCTATGATACTAAGAAAGTACGTTCGTAAATCTAATAACACAATCATAAACCAAGTATTAAAAATTGATCGTACGTCGCGTTTAAAACAATGAAAAGAAAATACGCTTCCAAATTGCAATTTAAATTTAGGAATTCAAAAATAACAAAATATACGATACGTCGTTTATATGTATAATTATTAATTTTTGCTTTATAGTATCACTCGATTAAAATTATATATATATATTCCATTACTGGTCGATCAATAGCAATCCTTCGTCTCTGATCTATCCATCCGCATACTATCACAGATGACACCATCCAAGAGATACTTAAAACATATACGACAAGCCACAGATAACCCCACAATATATGCCTAAGATCTATGAATAAAAAATGTCAAGTCACTTAAATTACAACCATATCATTTACAATTAAATAATATAAATGTCGTTTGAATCATTTCATTTACACAATTATGAATGTACATATATATTTATACACATCTATCCATTGCATTTTTTTTCTTCTACTTTATTAATGATAACCTATTTAAATTAATTTCTTGAACTTATAATTATTTCAAACAAATACATCATTTTGTTTTCTATATACCATATATAATTTTTTTTTCTATACAAATAAAGTCAAAGAACAAATAACCAAATCAATTTATCTCACAAATTAATATTTAAAACTGTGTATAAAGGAATATATATATATATATATATATATATCAATTTAAAAGACAAAATAATCTTTACAACGTTTAATTATATAAAAAAATACTTAAAAAATAATTTTACATTAGATATCACCAAAATAAATTGAAAAGAATAATTAGCCAATTTAAATGTTGACTATTAGTTATTATAAAAAAAAAAACAAAAAACAAACAAACCTGATCTGAATAAATGATAACATCTATAGTGGATTTCAAATGTCTAATCTTGTATGAAGCATTTGTATATATATGCTAGTAGAAAATAAATAAATGAGCACTGAATTTTGAGAAAGTGCTCTAATCTTTAAATAATTAATCAGTAAAATATTTTTACAATTATATAGGTTTTTTAATTGAATTATATATGCCTATATGTAAAAAATTATATTTTTCTTAATTTGATCAGATTATCAATGTTCACAAAGTATGGTATGCACCACCACGTAAATAAAAGAATCTGTATCCAACAAATCCAACAGCTACAATACCAAAAGCAAGTACCATACCACCTGAAATTGAATATACAAAAATATATTAAAAATATATATTTTCTCGTTTTTGTTTAATTACAAACATACCTAAGAAACTTGGTCCATCCCAGCTCCTGCCTGGGGTGGGTTCAGGAGAAGGAGAAGGAGGAACAGTTGTTGTAACATTTGGATTTGCCGTTGTAGGAGAAATAGTTGTAGATGAAGTTGTAGGGGTAATAGTAGTGGTAGAAGTGGTAGTAGTGATGTTTGGAGACACTGTTGAACTAGTTGTTGAAGCTTGTGTGGTAGTGGTGGTGTTTGGAGCCACTGTTGAACTAGTAGTAGAGACTGATGGTGTAGTGGTTGGAATTTGTGTTGTAGTGGAATTGCTTGAATTATTAGGACTTGTAATAGGTTCAACGGTTATTGGTTTAGTTGGTTCTAGAAAAAAAATTAAACAATATTGTTAAAATATTTAATATAAATCATTAAAACACGGTTGATTCCTTCAGAAATTTATCTAAACACAAACACTTCTTAACAAAGAAAAAAAATGTAAACTTTAAAATATTTATTTATTCAAAATCTTTTGTATTTTGAAGGTACCAATTTACATACACTTCAATATATTTGTATAAACCAAGAGTATTTAAGGTAGTGGAATAATGAGACAATTAAAAGTTTTATAAATAATCATATAGGCCATAAACCATAACCAAGTTCCTAAGTTTATATGGATTGACAAACTGTCATTTTGAAAAATGAAGAAATAAGTAATTTTATCTCAACATACAACTATAACATTATACTTAGCTGCCAATAAAACATTATTGGTATTAATTAAAATTTTAAAAATGTATACTTAATTTTACCAAGAATGTAATACTGAAATGATCTTATGTAATTAAAAATATTGAAACTTTTGGGAACTATAAAAGAGCTATCTTATTAGATATTCATGATAATAATTTACCTGCGATAGGAATTTAATAATTGGATCATTATAGGAAAAAATACTCGAATTTGTTTTAAATTAATAAATGATATACCGATTAATACAGTTATTAATATTACCATTAGAGATAATGTAAATTAAGATAAATAAATATTTTAATGCATGAAGATCTTTAAAATATTTTAATTTAATTTACAATGTGAATAATGTTCAGTAATAACCATAATTTTATACACAATATTTTCATACACCCTAGCCAAATCTTTAGTTTTATTGAAATTTTAAATAATAAATTATAAATAATATATCAATTAATACAAAAATATTTAATTTTAATTAATTCTAGAGCGCAAAAAAAATTAAGATTCTATTTGTTCAATACTACATTAAAATACCTTTATCTTATGTATATAATAAATATTTAAATTACAAATTACGATTTATTATTGTAACCTATAACAAAGTTCATGTTTATTCTGAAACTAGTGTTCATTATATTTTCCATTATATGTTGTTACATACTAAAGAAAACACTATTTGATACTTAAAACAAAAGTTAAAAATTTTAAAACCAATTAAATGGCCAACAATTTTGTAACATAATTACATGTGAAACAAAAGCATTCAATTAAGTAAACAATAACAACTAAATATCGAAAAAACAATTATTCAGTCTTAACTATTTATTTGACAAATAACAGTCATTTAGATATGACAGAGAATAATTATTTCTAGGAAGTATGATTTTGAAAACACAAAACTGAAATTGTACAATCAGTGGTAACTGATATTCAATTTTTCTCATAAAAACATAATGAAACTAGTTTAAAATATTCTATTATGGTTTAAAAATATATTTATAAAACCAGTATAATATTCTTTTTTCTTTCGGTATTGAATATATGATAACAAAATGTTTAATACTTTAACAGGATAAAAGAAAGGAAAAACTATATTTTATACTATTTATTTAATAATTAATTTTAATACCTAATCTTCTTTTGTAAATATTCTGAGAGCTACAAATAATTGGGTATGGTAATGTTATGACGCCCTACAGTGAAGTATTGCTCAGACTTTCCATGAAATAAAGCTATCGCCGATATATTTATATAAAAAGTATGATGAAATTAATACAAAAATATATAGTACTTGTATGGTTCAACAATTACTGCACCAGATCTTACAAAATACCAAAGTCATTTATAATCAATAATTATGTTTAACAATCAGACAGGTATGCTAAAAATGATAAAAATAGTATCATACATAATGATTTTGCTATTTAAATTGAAGTATATTATATATATATATATATGTGTGTGTGTGTGTGTGTTTGTGTATATGCAATTGTTGACCATAAATTAGTTTAAACTGTAATTTGAAGAATTGTAAAATTATGCAGGACGTTAAAATATTTCAACTTTATGGCATTAGTATACAAGTACCTATATCACAATGTACCAGCTTATTTTTTTAAATTAACGTAACTATATTAAATAAGCTTAATCTAATAATTTAAAATTAATTTTTTTAAAGACTTTATTGCAATATAGAGAAATCTTAGTAGAAAAACTCCATAACACAATTACAACAAAGGACCCAACTATTGTTGTGTAACAGTGGGCCACTATATGTCTGTTTTCTAATTCAATTAAGGCTGGTTGTGTAACTGATAAATACAATTATTATGAGTGTAACAACACGTCCTGTCTGTAAAGGCAATATCGATAAAGTTGTTTCTATAAACAAAAATAACTCTTTATCATAGGACAGACAAAACCATTGTGTTGTGACCTTGAACATTAAATACCAAAATCATGGAGCAAAAAAAAATGAAAAAAAAACCAATAGATAATCATATCTGACGGATATAGCTGTCGTTGAAAAAAAGCAAACAACCAAATCAATATCGAATAAATTAAAATGGACAGAATAACAACATGCGCGCGCATATGTATACATACAATCGCGCGTATGTATGTGTATGTGTGAGAAAGAGAGAGAGCGGTATTAATAAACTCAACTTTAACACCCCGTGGCTGAGAACTGTTTCGTATACACCGACGAATATTGGGAAGCGTATAGGTGGGTCGCAAAAAATCATAGATGAGACGCCTCGTGACCAGACATTACTAAATGGATGGACGAAGATGAATGATAAAAACTAGACGCTCGAAAAAACCCATGAGCGGTATTTTTTTTTTTCGTTTATATTCACACGCAGGAAAAATGTACACAAGCGACGCGTTACTCGGGTAATGGCGAACGTGGACTTATGCGCGCGACGCGTACGTACACGATATACAACATTGACCTTGAACGGGCATTGGCAGTGATGGCGACACGGTTAACATTTTATATTTTGTTGTTTTGATCGTAATGAATACTCACCAGGCAGTATTGATGGAAGCGAGTGCGGTTTACCGGCAATAGAAGTCCCAGAAGTAGCCGCGATAAAAGCGACGGCGAACACGAGAGCCACGTTAATTTTCAACGAAATCATTTTGCCGAAAATGTATGATGGCCTGTTGACTCGATCGAATGTAACAACGTACGTATGTATGGTGAACGAGTGAAAAGCGAAACCCGTTGGCTCGTTGAAGGTACACAGCAGCAAGTCGACAGAAAGTATTGACGACCGACTATAACTGAACCAAGTGGTGTCAAGTGATACACACGGAATGTGGTGTGACAATTTCCACACGTACTAAACAAGCAGCAATACACGATTACGATCTGCAAATAAATAAAAGAATATTACACGATTATAAATTAGTACGGACGTCGTATGCGGGCGTATATACTAATGAACGGATTTACGTACGAGCAACGAATGTGCGAACGCGGGTGCGGGAGTGTAAAAACAAAATAAAAACCTATGGTGGACGATCGCTGTCGGTGTTGTTCAACGACGCGGCCTCATTTAATGCTTTTGTATTTGAAATCAGCTGTGCGGTCGCCATCGCGGCGCTGCAGTGGCCGTCGACGACAATGACGGCCGTAGAATAAACGACAATTCCCATGGATGACAAAAACAAATTTATAACCTAACCATACATTCTTTGGTATTAAATTTCTTGACTGGCGGGCAAATGTTCGCATTCTCTACGAATTATTATCACATTGATTGGAATCGATTGATGACCGCGATTTACGTATAACTGTATAGGCAGATATCCGCGAACGAATGAACGTCCAGAACATTGGAAATGTCCATGACGGTTATCCCTATGGTCGGACTCGCATTTTGTAAACCTAATTAATCGTACTTTTATGTTGAAAACCGAACTTTTCACGCATGACTGATAACGGCTCTCTTAGACGATAACGAAATGTAAACAAACCATTCGCTCCAGTCATCATCGTCCCATCCTTCGTTCGTCCGGCGACAACCCGTCCGTCGGCGCGTGAAAATATTGATTTTTTTCGTCGCGTTGTTGTTATTTTGGTGTTTTCTTGTCAGCCGCGGATTATCCGATATACCGTAAACATGACCGAAGAAATCCAGAGCGAAGAGGTTTTCAAGAAACTCGACGCGTTGAAAGACATCAGGTAAGATTGTCTGATTATTGTCCGAAAATGCTTGTCGTTAATGTCCATACACAGCTACACCCGTCACCAATAATCTGTATACAAAATTTCGTCGTTTTACGTGTCATTATTTTTGAATCGCAATTGAGTTTCATTTTTTCCCCATAATAACGTGTATAATTTTAACATGTATAGCAACTGATACACATTCATCAATAAGGGTTGCATTTTAATACACGACATCTTTATCAATAAATTTAAAGTTCTTTTTAAACGTAAACAACAAATTATTAAAAAATTGATCTCCCACATCATTCACACACACACCCGCAGTCCTCATATCATATTCTATCCTGCTCAACCACTTCTTTGATCTTTCCCTTCCTCTTCTTCCTTCGACGTTCAATTCCATAACTGTTCTTACCACTTCCGAATTGTTTTTATATTAGAGTTAACTTTAATTTATTTTAATTTAAAAATGTATGAATTATTTACTTAGTACCTACATGTTTACATATTTTAGAGACAAAACCGAAAAATTAGAAACTTTAAAACTAAATATTTTGAAAGAAATTGAAGCGAGTGATCAAGAAGATAAATGTCTTATTGAGTATCGTAAGGAATTGGAACTTTTACTTCAAGAAAAAATGGCACACGTGGAAGAACTTAGGCAAATACATGCTGATATTAATGCGGTTCGTTAATAATTTAAAACTTAAAAATAATTCAAAATTACGAACAATTATCTTTGTTATTTAGATGGAAAGTGTAATAAAAAAAGCAGAAGAATCTAGAAATCGATCGATAGAACGTGCTAAGCAAGTCCATGATGAATACAAACCTCTTAAAATGGACATTGATCGAATGCGTCGAGATTTACTTGGATTAGAACGGTTACCAGAACTTCACGAAGAAGAAAGTGATTTAGTTAGGCCTGAGTAAGTAATTTTTCATAAATTGTTATGTTTTACTATTAGTTAGAAAATTATTTTAAAATTTTTGTTTCTGTTTGTTTTGAAACATTTTGTTATAGTCTATTTGTACAGACTTATTTTGATAAACAAATAAAACCTGTCGTATCAACACCTCCAAATTCAGATTGGCACAATGGTGACAATGTTCCATTAAACTTTTCTCAAGCACATCAACATGCACAAGCTGCTGTAGCTGCTTTTCTTGGTTCTCAAGCAGCTGCTGTTCAGTCAACTCCTCTTCAACAACTTGCTACTAGTAGCAAAATGGTTAATGGTGGACCAGTAGATGCAAGACCAATACCTCCAATACCTGGACCACCAACATTCAGGTATATTTTTTATTGTACGCACAAATAAAGAAAAATTAACTTTATATAATCATATTGTCTATCAGGATAAATGTACATCCTACACAAAATTCATTATTTTATATTTGATTGAATATCTTATTTTTGGTATTTTTAACCTAAATTTAAAGTATAATATATACTTCATAACTTCGTTTCCATGGAAAATTAATTATATAGATCAGTGTTTCTTACACTATAATTAGGATCTCCATGAACTCATTTAATTTAACTTTAGTGATGAAAAATATATATTAAACTATTTAAAAATAATATAAACATTTATATTGCTACTAATTGTTTCAAAAAAAAAAAAATGTTTTATTTAAAATTATTGTTTTTAATGTTCTTTAAAGTTTATAACATCTATAGAGTTCTACAAGCAAAAACATTTAAAGAAATTTTTTCTATAAAAATAAAATATATTTAAATATTATCTTATTTTCTTTCTAAATAATAATAATAATTATTACATTTTTTATTTAGATGATTAAATTAAATACGTACGACTTTTAATTATAAATTTATTTTCTCATATAACATTTTAATAATTGATGAAAAAAATTAATTATACTATTTTAATTAACTATTATTATTGGTCATTTGTTTTTATATTAATATTTAATAATAAATTTGTTTATCAATAAAATTGTTTTGAACACTAGATTACATTTAATTTGAATACACATTATTAAATAAACAAACTAATTAATATAAAAGAGAATATTAATATTATATTATAGGTAGTGTATGATATGTATATATATTACATTTTAACTATTTTTAAAGTAAAACAAAAAAATAAGTTGTAATTAAGTTTTGACTTTTATAAATTATTTATTTATGCATATTTCAACTTTTATAAATTAAATTCAATATCTTACCTTGTTTTTTTACATAATATGCACACAGAAAAAACAATTAAATTTTCAAAAGTTTATTAGGAAAATGTAAAAATATATATTATTTGTCCATTGGTACATTACTCATTATTTTTTCTTTGATTGTTATAGACAACAGCCACCACCTATGAAATCCTGCTTATCGTGTCATCAACAAATACATCGTAATGCCCCAATTTGTCCATTGTGCAAAGCGAAATCAAGGAGTCGTAATCCCAAAAAACCAAAGAAAAAAGATTAACTAACAATGACTCAAAGTGACAAATCTGAATTAAAACTTTTAATCAGAATTCAAAGTATATAAAAATTAAAATAATTCTACTTTGCTAATATTCAATTAGCTTTCAAAAAGTAGATATTTTAGTTTTATGGCAAGTCGCCAATTGGTTATACACAGTAATAAAATCATATTTTGATAATACTTTATAAGTATGATGGTGGGATTGAAAAACAGTATTATTGAACAGTATTAGCCCGTTTTTTTTATATGTTAATAACTTGTACCCTATTTAAGTCTATATAAAAACAGTACTAAATCAAAATATTTTCTAAACTGATTGATCTTAGTATAAATTATGAACTAAAATACAATTTTTCTTCGCATTTCTTTTTTATCAAAATATTTATAATTTTGTATATTTTTATTTTATTAAAATCTAATGTTTTTTCTTGTTTATTACAACAAATATTTAAATTATTTATATTTGTAAATATATTTTAATGTAATATATACTATGCCATTTAATATTAGAAGTAATGAGTGTATATTTTATAACTTTCTAATATTTTTTTTTATTAATTTGTATAATTCTACAATTTTACAACAAATGCCGGGAATAGTTTCACTTTTGATGTATATGAATTTCATATATATATAATGGTTAAATGTTATTGAGTATGATGTGGGAAATAAGGTCAAGTGGAAGTTGAGGATTAAGGTGGCTAACCTCATATAACTGGGAAGACAAAGAAGATATACATATATGTGTGTGTGTCTATAATATAATATACTTAATACTAACCAGTATATGATTTGTGAAAAACAAGGTAATATTTTCTAAGCAGAGAATATTTAATATACCTTAAAAATAATATTGAATGTGTATTTCTAAATGAAGTCTTTCATTAAAATGATTAGTATAAGTGATAAGAAATGGCCAACTGAATATTGCCAATTTTATTAACTTACATTTTTGTAGTGTACATATTAATAATAGAATTGGATTTACTTTAAGAAATTAGTTCAATACAAAAAAAAATTATTTTGAGATATCCAATGACTGAATAAAACCATTTTATTAACATTAAAAAATAGTTGAAAATTTAAATAAACTAAATTTAATAATGACTTGTCGATTTTAAGAAATTGAATAACACAAAGAAATATAATTGTAATTAATTAACAATATATCGTTACTGTTCTTCGGATTTTTTCTTTTCTTGCTGTTTAATGCGATAATCAGATAAAGCTGCCTTAATTGCATCCTCAGCTAGCACTAAAACGAATGAAAAATTATTTAAAATATTTTATATAAAAGTGTAAGAGGTATTGACAATACATATATATATTATTTATAGCTGATAAATGTTTTATGTACATATATTTGTTGTATGCTAAATTTTAATTAACAAGTCAGTTATCCTAGATATAATTAAAAGGCCAAGACAACTTTTAGATAATTAAAATTATTAACACATTTAAGATATATTAAATTTAAATCCTTTTAACTTTAAGATATACTTGAAATGATCTTAAATGTTCAGAATGGTGACTTCTTACAGCTTATATGCATTTATCAGGTTACATATCTGTATAAAGATTATGTAACTAAACCTGAACCAAAGTTGGATAAGTTGATCATTTTTAAAACTTAAGTTAATTATAACAGAAAAAAGTGCAAATTAAAATAAATCAAATAACACACTCATTTTTATAGTATTTAATAGATATAATAAAGTAGTTATCACTATATACAATAGAATTAGTCTTTTAGTTTATATGTATAATTTTATGTTATATATAGTAATCATATTCATTCAATAATACAATTCCAAATTAATTTCCAACCTAAACCATGGTTAATTAAGTCGATTAATTAAATAACCGATTATTATTAAAACCGTTTGATACTAAATGATACAGTAAACAAAAAATATTTTTAACATAATTAAAATTACTTGAACAATGAAGCTTCACAGGAGGTAAAGATAGTTCTTTAGCAATTTCTGTATTCTTCAAGGACAATGCTTCATCGACCTTTAATTATTTAAGTATATATTTTTAGTATAAATAAAATATACAATTATATAGCATGATGAATATAAAAACATACTTACAGTTTTACCCTTTACCCATTCAGTAGCTAACGAACTAGAAGCAATTGCAGAGCCACAGCCAAATGTCTTAAACTTAGCATCAATGATTTTACCACATTCGTCAACTTTAATCTGTAATTTCATAACATCGCCACATGCAGGGGCACCAACTAATCCAGTTCCAACGTTCTTGTCATTTTTATTTAATGATCCAACATTACGAGGATTTTCATAATGATCAATTACCTGAAAACAATATTAAAATATTAACAAAGTCATACAACACAAATGTGAAATTTTGGTTAAATATTCTTAATGATTTATATTCGATGGTTAGTAAATATAAATGTAGATATAGCTCACCTGAGCTATAGTGAAATAAAATAATTTTTACATTAAAAGGCGAGTTAGAAAGTTTTTAATGTACATTTTGATGATAGCTATAAAACAAGAGTATTACTACAAATATATAATTCCTAAAATACAATGTAGGACAATAGGAATAAACAATTTGAATTCAATTCTTTAAAAATTCAAACAAATACATATTTAACAAACGGATATTGGATACATTTGTCATAATTGTTGGTATACTTACATTTTTATGATAAAAAATACACGGCAAACTGTTGGCCTTCGTCGGTAGACACCGGTGTATTTTGTTTAAAAACATGCTTATAGTAGTTAATATAATAATCAACTGAATGCAGAACTGCGACTACAATTCACATACTACAAAAGTACAAATAACAAACACTATCAACGTTGTCAAGTGTCAATGTCAAATCGACAATCAAGAACACAACACAAGTTGCACAATATTACACAAGGGTTACTACAATCCAAAATAAAAACCGAAATGCGCGACGAACATACAAATGCCAGTATCATGAATTTTACTGAACAAAAACTTTGAAGCAAATTACGTTATCATAGATATCCCTTCGAAGTTTCCTAACAGCTGAATGAATCAAGGTCAAAGAGTTTCGTTTAGTCCAATAGTTTTTTTCCACTGAACGCCATTTTTAAATTTTAAGTACATAAATCACAACGATGTAATGATATAAAAATGTTAATTCCAATAACAAATGGTCGTACATATTTTTTGTACAAATATACTGTATACTTAAAAACACGCCTCGCACATTTATTTTTATTGTGGAAACGTTAATAAGTCCATAATAATATTCCCAAATCCGTTTCTACAACATTTAATTACCAATTTTATACGAAACCACGTTAAAAATAAAATACACTTTTTTTGGTTGTAATATACTTATTTTCGACATTCCCTGCAGTTACATAATACAAACGAAACGAATAATATTGTAGTCGTTTAATTTACTAAATAATGAAAAAATGTAAAATAAACCACGTTCGAATTATTTAGAATACACGGTTAGCTATATACAGAGTACGGGTAATAATATATAATGTCTAACATTAAAATAAATTAAAGATATTATAGAAGTATATTGAATATATCGATTACGTTATATTTATTCGGGTTCGAAAATTATTTTACTTTCGCGCTTAATTTAAACATATAATTTAAACAACTGTATAAACACGAAATCGGATAAACATTAACGAATCGTAATTTAATTATCTGTTTCGACGAATTATATAAATAATCGCGTATACTAATTACGATTTATTCGACATTTTTTTGTAAAAGACAATATTTTTGGAGAACAAACGAAAATTGAATTTTAGCGGTCCCCTGGTAGTATCATTGATAACAGTAATGGAGGTTTGTGAATATACGTGTTGTGTACTTGTATTCTGTAGTTGTTCCGTTGCATGCCACAGGGGACGGGTAAGCGTCTATGTTAATATTATTTCGTTTGTAAAGCAATCTTGTCCACGAGCTTAGTAGCTTTGCTGTGCATTTTTCCCGTTGTTCTTGATGAATTACAAAATTGGACGCAAATTTTCGAATATTCATTTCTATTCGTTTTACTTTTATAATAAAATAACTTTTACTTAATATTTCTCGTCACTTTTTGTTTGGTTTCCCGAGGTGTTAATCGTCGTTAAATAAATAAAACAAAATCGTTTTAAACGTTATTTAATTCGCCATTTTTCGTCATCATTGAGCATTGATGTTAGTAATAATATCTACCATTCTTTTAAACCATTGAAATTATTGTTACTCTATATTGCAGAAAAATGTCTAACGAAGAAGATACCTCGAAAGTGTTGCCATCTACTTCAGAAAACTGTACCTCTGAGTCATCGAATGCTGCAGACGAAATCAACAAACAGACAACGTCTGAAGGAAATTCCAATGCATTAGAAGTGACTGAAGATAAAAGTGCAGTTACAGATGAATACATTCGTTTACGTGTTATCACCAGCGATATGACTAACGAGGTACATTTTCGGGTCAAATCTGCTACAGCTCTGGGTCGTTTGAAACGCTCGTATTGTAGCAAGCTTGGTTTTCAAGTAGAAGAATTGCGTTTTGTATTTGATGGGCATAGAATAACCGATGATGACACACCTAAAAAGCTAGGTATGATTAATGACGATGTAATAGAAATATACCAAGAAAGAACTGGTGGAATGTAATGTAAGTGTATAAGTGTATTTTCGATCTTACGATTTAAATTTTTTCGAGAATTTTAATTTATTTATGTCATAAAGCAACATGAAAGTCCTTTAACTGGTTATCCTACTTACAAATTTTGAAAACTTCATAAAAATAGTTATTAATTTTCACTATTATTTTTTTCAATTATAGGTGTTTGAATAAGAATGTTAAATTAAGAAATATTAAGACCTGTCATGTTTTTTTTTAAATATTCATAATTTTTCATGTTTTAAAAATTTTTTGATTAAAAAGAGACATTTTGTTAATACACGTTAACAATAAAAATATTTACTTTAAAAGCGATATTTTTTTTACTTGAATTTATCATTTCCATCATTTTTGTGTAAGTACTACTTAGATACTTGTAATCTAACAATATAATAAAATAGGTTTATTTTCCCAATTATTATTTTGTATATTTAATATTTAAACTTTAATATTGGATAGGTAGTTAATAATTCAGTATAAACAACACTACAGTTTTTGTGTTATAGGAGCACATACCACTCATATTTACTGGATGATATACAAAAATAATATATTATTTCGAATGATTAGATATTGAAAAACCTGATGAAATACATAAATAATGTACTTGTTTTCAATATAATTATAGGTCAATTTACTATAAAAATAATATTTTAATAATAGTGATTATTTTAAATTATTTTCTATATTGTTCACACATAGGTAACAAATAAATATTTAGAATATCTTAATATAAAACTCATTTCATAAAAAGAATAAACAATAACTTACAATAATATATTTAAACTTACATTAATAAACTATATATTATGATAAATCATAATTTATACTTATTATTTAAGTTCTACTATTATGCGCATTAAATTATTTTTAATTGCATTTATAATTATCAAAATATAATGTTTATCATTATAAAAACCCCGACCGTTTTTAAATATTTATTATAAATGTATGTTTATTTGTTTATATAAATATTATTTTTTTAGGTTCTTAAAATATAATAATAAATTGATAATCATTTTGTTGCATTTACATATGTGTTATATATGGCATCAAACCATAAAGCTACACCATAAGCTCCAGCATCCATTTTACCAATAGATGAAACACTTTCTACATAAGAAGCTTTGCCGAATCTGTAACATTAAAAATAATTTTTTAAAAGTATATATTATCTAAAACGATTGTTTTTAAAACTTACTCAGCTTTCATTTCTTTGACTTTGCTACAAATATGCTTTAAGTGTTGAGAAGCTTTTTCCAATACTCTTGAATATTCATCAACTACAACACAAACATTTCTATATTCTTGAAATGTTTCATGAATTGCTATAATGGGATCAAACTGAAAAACAATCAGATTGTTAAGTTTATTTATTATAATTGTACGTGTTAATACGTTTAAAATAATACGTGTATACAAATATAACAATCACCATGGTTTTATCTCCTTTTCTGGCGCTTGAATATTTCATAGCAGTTTCTAATGCATTTTGCAATGCTCCTGTCCAGTCTAAATAGTTTGTAGATGCTAAATGACTAGCAGCTCCAGTCAATAATAAACTATAAAGAGCTCCAGAGGCACCACCCATTTTATCTTCACAAATTAATGCCAATGAGTACAAAACACTTGCAGGGTGGCTTAATGGAAGTTCATTTAAAGCGGTAAGCAATTCTATATTATAATATATTAATATAATTAAGATTTTAATTTTATAGTACAAATTTCATGAAAGTAAACATTTACCATGAGCAAAACGTGAAATAGTTGTACCATTATCACCATCTCCAATTTCTTGATCTAGTTTATTTAAAACATCAACATTTTTCAAAAGGGTTTCTCCAATTTGTTTCAATATACTTTTGAATATAGATTCAGCCTTTTGTGATATTTGTGTACCTAACTGTTTGTAAAAAAATGAGAATTGTTATACATACTAATTGTGATTTTATTTATTTCTTTATCCTTTATATATTCATATTTACATATTTTCTTACATTTAAAATTAATTATTACTATGATAATAATTTCTTTCGTCAATCTTTTATTTATCTCTATAATTTTTAAATTTCATTAATGTATCCTAAACTTAGGATACATATAAAATAATCAAATATAAATTAATCTTTTAAAATATATTTGTTGCTTAATTATTTATGAATATAATAAGTAATAATTTTATATGTATATATTTATATAGCTATATGATAGTTTTATCAAATCAATACATAAAATAATTATATTTTGAATGTAATTATTTATGGACATATATTACTTTCCAGGTTTCAAACTTCTTATATTAACACAATGAATTTATTATAAAAGCTTTTATGGGTTCCATTGCTAATACTATTTTGGTTTTTGAAATTATACAGGTCATTGATGATTATCAATTTCAGATCTATTGCAGATCCCATCTTTAAAGATGGAACCTGCATTGATTCTGAAATGTCAAACTAATAAAATCAACGACATGGATAATTCTGAAAATCAAGACGATATTAATACAAACTATATAAATCTATTGTTTCATAATAAAAAATAATGAATACTTTTACATTAGGATTTATATCTTCCAGAGTTGGTATTTTTATATCTTCTGATTCCTGTTTTTCAATTGATTTGATACTCATACGATTTCCTGGCCAAGCAAAAGCAGAAGTTTCTTCGTCTATATAATTAATCCATTCGCGGTTATCGCTCACATCAATTACACTTAATTGAAATCCATACATATTTAAAGATACAATAAATGTTCCAACAAACATACGACTCACGTCTATTTTAAGTACATCTATAAATGTGTTTTTAAATTATGTATAAATTAGATTACAATTAAACGTCATATATACATACTTACCAAAATATTCTTTGGTATATTTAGCTAATGCACCCAACTCAATGTGTGACACTAATCCAAGATTATTCACAATCAAGCAGATAACGCTGGATTCTTTCAAATGTAATGTGCTACATATTTTATCTATAGCTAAATGAATCAATTGTTTCACATCACATGCCTAAATATATTAATTTTAGTATATATGTTAAACATTATTTTAATAAATACTTATATTAGTTATTTTAAATCAATGTTAATTTTATGGATGTATAATAAATATATACTTTAATCCTTGACGTTCCTGCTTCCCCGTGCAATCCAACTCCAAATTCAAATTCTCCTCGCTGAAGTAAAAAAGATGGATCTTCTCCTGGTACATTACACGAAGTTGCACTTATTCCAAGTGATGCTATCCTTTCATTAATATTTCTACCCATAGACAACAAGTTATCAATACTATTACCTCTTTTAGCCAAGGCACCTAATATCTATATAAAAGTAAATAATAAAATTAATTGTTTGCCATCTTAATTTATGTAATTTAATTTTAAATTATTTAATATCTAGGGTGTATAATATAACGAGTAAAATTATATTGCATGATGAACTCTACTAATGATAAAACTTTTAGATATAAAATTAATTAATTTAGAACTATAACATAATTATTGTATTAACCTAAAGATATAACTCACAATGGCCTAATTATTGTGTAAACTAAAATCAACTAAAATTGGTTAATACAAAACATTTATACATACTTTTATAACAAATAATAATCCACACATGCCTCTTTTACCCACTTTGCCACCAGGCCTTGAACAGTCATCACCAACTACTAACTCAGCCACCTGAAAATTAATAAATCCATAATTAATTACAAGTATTTATTTTGATTGGTAGGTAAGTTCTTTCAAAATTATCTTACAACTCACATTAATATTATCCATTTTTTTTGCTTTTTCGCAGGCTAATCCAAAATTAAAAACATCGCCAGTATAATTTGCCACAATAAGTAAAATACCACCATTACCTAATAAATTATAATTTCTAATATTTTATGACAAGAAATATTAAATTCCAGGGTTTTAAAATATACTAACAATTATTATTATTTAAATATTTTATCGCTTGATAAATATTTAAAGAAGAACAACAGGTAAATACATAACCACTAACAGATGCGGATAACATTCCATCACCAATATAACCTGAAAATATAGTATTCTATAATATATTGTAAATTTTATTTATTAAATTTTGTTAGGTTTGATTAAATTATCTATTGGCTATTGGTTATATTAAATTAATATTTAATTTTAAGCGTTTTATTATTGACAAAAATAACAATAATAAAAAACTTTAAATATTGTAATTTATCATGATTCCAAATACCATTCAATTGTATTTCATAAAAATGGTAAGATTAAATTGTAAAATATTTTTTTATATAAATGACACTTATCAAAATGAAATATTCAGTAAAAAATCTCAAGAACCAATATGTAGGTATTTTTTTGGATGGTAATTTCCTAAATAAGTAATTAATATTTTATTTGAAAATATGTACATAATTGACATTCATTATTAATCGTTCAAATTTTACATTTACCAAATGGATATGGTTCATGTCCAGATCCACCACCTCCAAGTAAACAAACTCGTTTTTCTGATTTCTAAAATATTTGTCATTAGGTAGTATATAGAACCAATAGATCAAAATGTATAAAAGATATAAATTATTAACAACTTACTAATTTTAATCCAACTATTCTACTCTCGGGATATACGTCAAATATAGGATAACTGTATGCTAAACCATCAAACATTTCTTTTAGAAGTATTCGACCATTTTTCAACAAATATTTTTCGTTGGTTTTTAATTTTTCATTAGGCATCGTATTTTTAAATTACAACTGAAAATAAATGTTTAACAAAATTAATGTTTTTATTACATTGATGTGCATAACTTATAAAATAGATATTTTCCATACATTTTTTTCTGTAATCATTAAATGTCAAAAATAATAATATTCTGAACTTATATATCTGTAAAAATCACAATAAATATTTTTATTTCGTTATAAGTAATGCATATTCATCTATATTTGAGTGTTCATATGT
Organism: Geopemphigus sp. TES_GeoC_2020; assembly: GCA_025469175.1. Taxonomy (NCBI): domain Eukaryota; kingdom Metazoa; phylum Arthropoda; class Insecta; order Hemiptera; family Aphididae; genus Geopemphigus; species Geopemphigus sp. TES_GeoC_2020. The sequence continues at coordinate 7,452 of JAIPRN010002542.1, read as the reverse complement.
GAAAAGTTATCGATATATTTTATGCACTACTAACTGCTAAGTACAATGAAGGTATTATTTAATTGATGACATGACTAAATTAACTTTGACACAGAATTTAAATTTTTAAGTGTAACAATACAACGCTGATGTGAACACATTTTATTTATTTACGTACAAATTCTAGTTTCATTGCACGGGCTATATTAATGCACTTAGCAACAGTCGTTTTTAGTAGAATGACCAAAAAAACCGAACAGAAATCAAAAAATAGTCACTCGAGAATATACAACTTGATTTTACTTCTGGTTTAACACGTAATATTAACTTGTGAATACTATAATTATTATTGGCTATCCTTATTATTCACCTACCAAAAATTACCAAAATACAAACGAATCAAGGCTATAAATAGATCAGAATGAACGTTTAACCAAATAAAATATTTACGTCATAACACTAAATATCTAGTGTGACCTCTAGACCTGACTCGGACGTATTATAAAGAACATGATGATTGTGTTGTGATGATCATGTTACGACTGGCGAAACACTCGAATATATGTCCGTTTTTAGGGATTCCAAAATAAACAAGACGCTTTGTACGTCAATTTCTATTTTATTTTATACGTTGTATAACGTTTACTTCAGCTTTTGAGTAATTGATTTGATACTTGTCTGTATAGTAAATGTGTAGTTAAAATTTAATTTAATTTATTAAGAATTAAAAATACAATAAGTATACATGTTCTGTGTTAAATATTTCCTCTAAATCGAATGGTTCGACTATTATATATTTCTATAATAAGCTAACTTGCATATTTGCCGATTTCCTATTCATAGCTACGAATATTTATAATTATATATTGTGTATATACCTATTAACAGTTAAACAATAATGTAGTTGAGGTAATTGGCAATTACTAATTTAAAACCTTACTTGAATCGTTAGTCACAATAATATTTTCTCATATGTTTTATCTATACATTTTTATTTATATTTATCTCCCACTAATTAACTGTCGTTAAAACTTTACTCTTGAATTCTAATATATTATTTTATTTATAACGCGTTCTAAGATAACGCTTATTAATAAATTATAAATAGGTTTTAAATATTATTTACCTGGTGTTTTAACTGGAATCGTAGTTTTAGAAATATTACTAATATATAATATTTGTATTTTGATTTTGAATTAACAATATTTAGCAAGTTCAAATTAATATATTGCAACTTCACTATATAAAAATACCAAAATAATATATTTGAATTGGATATTATAATTTATTTTACACAATATTAGTAATAATTAATGAAATATATATAATATACCAATACAGTATATTATTATTATTATTAATATACGCTTAACTCAACCTAAGTTGAGTTCACGCAATAATAAAAACGAATTAACATTCTCATTTACCATAAGTACCAACTCTTGTGAATGTTATCAATTGTATTTTTATAATAATCGTAAGTCCTTAACGAGTTCGTCATTTAATTATTATAGGATTCCCCTACCTAATTATCATTTACTTGTTATAATTATTATATCTGTATTTTCGTATAAAACCTCAATTATTCAAATCTACCAACGTTCTACATTTTATATCAACTTAATAAAAATATATCTTATTAAAAATATAATTTCAACATTCATCACGTATTACAGGCATATTAATGTAACAATTATAAATCTCAAATTGTAAAATATTTAAATAGTTTAAAAAATGTATGTTACTATTTCGTACATATACATCGATGTAAGTTATTTTTTATTAGGTTTCCAGATATTTCAAAATACAAAACCCCATATTTTGCGTGTAATATATTTAAGAATGGAACTAAGCAATATAAGTTTACTTTAAAAAGATATTCTTTGACGTTCTAAAAGTTTATTTGAACATATAAATATATATATATATACTTGGAAGAACAAATGACAAAAAAGGAAATAAAAGTAGTAGTTGTAGTAAGTATCCGCCATCTTGCTTCCATAAAATAACTATGAACCAATCATAATTTACAATCAGGCTGGTAGCCAACTTACCAACTGTCTGTGAACCATAATACCGTATATTGTTACCGTTGCTAATAACACTGGCATTTCGTTTATCTACCAATATTTTAATATTATCGCGTGTTTTTTGTTTTGATGTGCGGCGGTCCCCATGTGTTGTATGGCGTAAGTCGTGAACTGTTTAGCGATTCACTGGATCCATTAATTTATGTTGTCCAACGAATTATTTCGCGTAAATAAATCCCGTATTAATTTATAATTTGTTCAGTTTTAGATAATACGGGCTATTGGCATTTAGCAATATAATTGCCTGACTGGTGAACGCGTGTTTCGTTAACATACAATTATTATTTCATTGTGCCGACTTATCTACCTATTGTAGAACATGTCAACTGACGAACAAACTCCTAATATCCAACCATCCACATCGGAAGCAAGTACCAACGAACAAGGCATGTCTGAAGGAAATCCCAATGCTGGTGCATTGGAAGTGGCTGAAGACAAAACTTTGGTTTCAGATGAGTACATTCGTTTACGTGTGATCACCAGCGATATGACTAACGAAGTACATTTTCGTGTGAAATCTGTTACAACTTTGGGCCGTCTGAAACGTTCATATTGTAGCAAGCTAGGTTTTCAAGTAGAAGAATTGCGTTTTGTCTTTGACGGACATCGAATTACTGATGATGATACTCCAAAATCGCTTGGTATGATCAACGACGATGTCATTGAAATATACCAAGAAAGAACTGGTGGTGTGTATTAGACATAAGTTAATATATACATTTTTTGTTTTTCATAATTTTAAATCTTGATTTATATTACTAGTGTCTAAAAATTTTGTATTTCAAAAAAATTGCATATATTATTAAACACACACATTTATATATATATATATATACATACACACATAATATTTCAATGTCACAATTGTTAACAATTTTTTTTAGAAATCAAAATGCTACCAGTGAATACTGAAATTGTTTAAAATGTTTTAGACTATAATTACGAGATTTTATTTTAGGTATAAAATTACAATTGTTGATCCAAAACCAAACAATCATTATATCAATAATTAAGCAACAATCAATAATGTCGCATATGTCTCAATAAAATCAATCTTATGAAAAATTTGATATTTAATTTTTTTGACATACTGCTATATATATATATTTCTTGTCCTTACCACGTTTAATGAAATTATTAAAGCAATATTTTATTTCTGTTTTAATAATTCAAATACACTTATTTAATATTATATACTAAAATTATTAGTTAATGCTTTTGGAATTTTTTTGCATAATTTTATTACATAAGATAATAAAGTGAACAAATATCATTAAGGGACAAAAAAATGTTAATTTTTTTTTTATTAACAATATTTTTATATAAATAAAAAAAAATTTAAACTGAAACTTGTTATATATTTTATAATTGAAGATAAAATATAAGTACTTAATTGTCAATATGAATAAAGTAAACTATTGTTAACAATATGCATGTTAGTATTTTAATCTGAGAGATTTAAGAAATAACACAATATATAATTATATTATTATGAAGTATGCGCTATGATTATTGTTAGGACTGGTTGAAATTGAAATATAATTTTCAATTTAAAAACCAAATTATTTCAAAATAATTGTATAATTAAAAACATTTTTAAATTATAAAAATTATTTACATCTTTAATTCTGTACATTTTGAATACAATTCTTTACTAATGTTAATTTATATAAGATTTGAAAATAAATCTCATATGAACAAAATAAACACTTAATTTTAATATTTTATAATATAATTTAATAAAGCAATCAATATCAGAATATATTGTGTATATTGCTTACTATATTAAAAAACTATATAATTTTTGTATTTATGAAAACGTTTTTCATTATATAGTATACATATTATATATTTACACATACATAATGGATTGTATTAAAATTAATGATGTGTTTTATACATAAAATCCAAAATTGTATTTTTTAGTATCGTCTTCCCTTATGAATTTATCTCACAAATTAACATAAAATATAGAATCATCTTACACTTTTAAATAGTTTAGTAATTAATAAATTATAATAAAAACCTTCAGAATTAAAAAGAAAATTTGATAATTGATACATTTAAGGTATTTCAAGAATAGTAAAAGATAAAGTATAATTAAAGAAAGAAAAAAGTACAATCAATTCCTTTTAGAAAATAAGACAAGATTTTAAAATAAAACTACTGATAATAAATAGTTAATTTTGTAATTGTCTATATAAATTAACAATTATATATAAAACACAAAAATGAATATAGCCATTAAAAATAATAAAAAAAATGATTAAAAAACAATATTTAAGTGTCTAAATATTTTGAAAATACACAACTAAATAATTATATTTGTGGTACAGCATATTTAATGTTTTATACTATGATGTAGTAAATAACAATAATGGTTTTTAATGATATATATATATTGGAATAATAAATAATATATTAGAATTAAATAATTTTAAAAAATTAAGTTCAAAATATTTTTAAGAAGTTATATAGCATAAAAAATTTAGAATTAATTTTATACTTTAAATAAATAAAATTTAATTGTAACTTAGGTTAAAACATTTTTTGTAGGAATAACTCTCCTTAGAGTTAATTCTTATATGTTAAACAATTTAATATCAAACAAATTATTAAATAAATATCTAAGTACAGCCAACACTTGAAAAATTACCTTTAACGAATTATTTTGTTTTCAGAATTAACATTAGTTTTTGATTATGGTTTTGAATTTACACCTAGTTTACATTTTTTTCATTATTTCCTAATTTGTGTCCTTGGTTGATTGCTCCAGTACATATGATTTACATTCATTTTCTGTAGAAATATCATCAAACAGAGATTCATCAGTATTATATGGTTCATATTTTCTTAAACGTTTAATCACATGTTTCAATTCTTTTTCAAGGCGTACAATTCTAGTTTGATATTGATCACACCAAAGACGAAGGTTTGAAAGTTCAATAGTGTCAGGCCGTGAGCAGTTAAATTTATTTTGAATGTATCTTTAGAAAAATATAAACATTATAAATTAGTTTAGTTATTTAATTAACATGACAATTTGAAAGGTAAATTACCCCAATGGATCTTTAGGCCGTAATGGATCTTGGTACAATTCAGATAAAATATTTGTGAATGTAGATAATATACCCATTTCTTCTAAGTATTTTCTGAACTCTTCATGTTTTGTATCATACTAATATCACAATAATTAAATGACAGGTCTTTGATTATTAATTATTTAATTTAAAATTAATAAATAATAAGGTAATAATTATATTAGAAAAATAACAAAATGAGCAACTGCAATTTTGAATATTATAAGTGCTCTTATAAAAATGTTAGATACATATATGATGTTTAACATATTAACCGTTACCTATAGTTAACAATTTAAATGATTATTTAATTTATGGATAGGTAGATATAATAGTAAAGTACCTTGTTAGTCACGTTTTTGGTGTACAAATGTTGAATGAATTGATGGGGTGTTTGTTGATGCTGTTCGTCTAACGGCGGATTTTCATTGTCGTCGTTGTACGTAGTATGTTGCTGCAACATGTAGACATCGGTCTCTTCAGGATTGTAAGGAATCGGAGACCAGGAAATGGGAGGATAGCCGAAATGTGGTGGTATCGGAAAAATTGGTTGTCTGGGCATCGGCAACGTGGGCGGCTGAAATGGTTGCGGTCCGTAATTGGATACGATTTGTGGACATATTAGTGGGACTTGTGGACATTCAGCCATCATAGGTGGCAACAAAATCGACAAATTTTATAACATTTAAAAACAAAAAATTAAAAATAAATATTAATAACTACGAAATACTAGTATTTTTAAAAACGAGACTAAACGATACTTAAACTAACGCGTCGCGCTTTTCAGTACAATGTCAATGTAATAATAGACATTAATTTCTTAGAGGTAAAATGAGTATTTTAATTTTTGAACGGGAAATCCATCAAAATATTTCCCGGTTATCCTCTACCACGGTTAAGGTTAGATTTTGTGATATCATAACCACGGTAAGCCATTTATCAAAACTATTATCATTCCTTGTCAGTAATTATTATTTCGAAAATAAACAGTAAAGTTTATTCATTTGTCGTTATAAAAGTTAAATTAGTTTTTGGAATTTTACAATAAAATAGACATTTCCAAGAAAAATGGAATTGCTCGTTGCAGGTTTCGATGATATCAAGTTCAACGTAGAAATTGCTTTAGACGAACAACATGGGGCTTTGCCTTTGCCATTCAATGGAATGGATAGTAAGTGGTTGATGATAATAAAAATTCATTTACTAAGAATAAAATAATTTGAATTATAATTAAAAAGTTATTTTTTTTATTATAATACTTATGAATTCAATATCTTTTATGTATATACTTAAATTGAATCAAATTTATAATTATTTATTTTAAAATGAACTCAACCAAACTATTAATATACTTAAGCTAGAAATTCTTACAGCTTTGTTTGCTTATTTTTACAAATAAACTAATAAATTGTATGTTCAAGTTAAAAGAAATATATTTACAAATTTAGTAAGAAAATATGCAAGAAGCACAAGTAAAACATTTTTAAATTATATAATTTTTTTTTTAGAATCTATTGCTGCAGTTTGTTCGTTTTATCCAAGAGGTAGTTGTTCTAAAGGTGCATTATGTCCCATGAGACATGTACGTGGTGATCGAACAGTTGTTTGCAAACATTGGTTACGGGGTTTATGTAAAAAAGGGGACCAATGTGAATTCTTGCATGAGTATGACATGACTAAAATGCCTGAATGTTATTTTTATGCTCGATTTAGTAAGATAATATTTATAAACGTTAATATTTATTTGATATACTTATATATACTTATATCACGTTGATAATTTGTTTAGATGCTTGTCATAACAAAGAATGTCCATTTTTACACATTGATCCAGAAAGTAAATTAAAGGAATGTCCATGGTATGATCGAGGATTTTGTCGCCATGGTCCACATTGTAAACATAAACATGTTCGACGTGTTCTTTGTATGAATTATGTTGCAGGATTTTGCCCAGATGGTTTAAACTGTAAATTTGTACAGTATGTACTAATATTAGTTTACATTAAATCATCATCATCCTCGCCTTATTCCCATCTATTTGGGGTCGGCCACCTTAGTCTTAAACTTCCATTTGCCCCGATCTCCCACATCCTCAACGCACACACCAGCAATCCTCATATCCTCAATCGTGTTTAGCCACTTCTTCTTTGGTCTTCCTCTTCCTCTTCTTCCTTCTACACTCAATTTCATAACTGTTCTTACTGCTTCTGAATCTTCTCTCCTCATAATATGCCCAAACCATCTAAGTCTATTCTCCCTCATTTTATCCATAATTGCCGCTACTCCTAAGCTTCCTCTTATAT